>CAMZMU010000052.1:93342489-93545824 GCA_947311845.1 Poa pratensis | reverse complement strand
AAAATCCATGGAGAAAGAGCACATAGTATACAGAAAGTTCAAATGGAGCCCGAGCTCCATGTAGCCCATTTTTTATAAAATTCAAAATCAGAACTTTTTAATCTCCAAAAATCTCGAAACAAATCTCAGATGTAGATAGTACCGAGATCTATGAGCGTGCCAATTTCAACTCAAAACTCATTGTATTCTGGGCTACACAAAAAAGTAAATCGGGCAAAATTTCAAATTTTCGAAACGGTTTACTATTCACCACCCATATCCACCAATTTGTTATTTTTGCCCAGCCTGCAATATAACGAATTTGAGTTACAACTTTGCACAGATGTAGATCTATCAATATATACATGTCAGAAATTTTCCCCAATTTCTGGAAACGTAAAAAAAATACAAATTTCGATTTTTTCGAAAAACGAGCAACATGGAGCTCGGGTTCCAAAACACCTTTCTCGCATAGTATACATCTTCTTATGTTGCACGAATTGCCTCATAGAAATCCTTCAGTGTGAAAACATTGAAAAAACTTACATGAAGTGAAAAAAGAGTATAGTACTCGGTTATCTGGATCGATATTCACAGAGGGGTTGTGAAGAATTCCCGTGAATTGGCAACGCTCTAAATCTCATCATACAGAATTTACAAACACAACTCTCAAACAATGCTGAATGATACAACATCCTCATCTCATTCATTTGAGGAAATGACACAAAACCACCACATCCGCGCGTGAGTTCTCACACATAACCACCATCTTTGTGTTTTTTTACACATAAATACCTCTTGTGAGGCCATGTTGTGACGCGGAGCACTAATTTGTCTGTTTAAACATTTTGACACGATTTTTGACAGCTCGGACCCACTCATCGAGTATACGTGGCAAAAGAAAAAAAGAAAAAAAGAAAAGAAAAGGGAGGACGTCAACGCTGCCCCGTCCGTTGCCCCTGCCTCGACATCCAGCGCAGCGGCATCAGCCGCTTGGCGGCGCCGGAGAAGCCGACGATGGAGAGCTGGTCGGCTGGGCCGAGCGACGCCACGGCCCACGATGACCCGCATCCCGCGCTTGAGCATCTGCAGCTTCTCCCATCATCCATGGCTCACGTCCAGCACGGTGACCAGGTCGATGGCGCGCGCCGCGACGCCGACGACCGCAGCCCGGGCGCCTTCACCTTGACGACCACCACGTACTTGTCGTGCCTCCGGCCGGACGACACCAGCGTGACCTCGGCGCCACGGTGACGCCGGCCCGGCCTTGGGCGCTGTGGGTGCGGGAAGAAGCCCTGAACTCGCCCTCCCTGCCCGCCGCGCATGACCTGAGCTGTCGACGCCGAGGTGCAGGCGCAGGGAGGCGAGGAACGGGGCTTGGCGCCACAGCGTGGAGCAAACCGGGCAGGAGAGCGCGCCGGGGAGGCGGCGCCACGGCGCGGGCAGACCGGGCAGGAGAGCGCGCCGGGGGAGGCGGCACGCGCGTGGGCGGCGATGCAGGGGAAGTGCAAGAGAGGAGGGATGGGGAAGGCCGCAGTGGAGAGATGCTGCGGGACCGGGACTACGCCAGCGAGCAGGGATGGGGGAGGCCACGCCGGAGAGCTGCAGCGGGACGCCTTCGCGGAGGCGGGACCGGCGAGCACTGACGCGGGAGGCCGCGCTGGAGAGCTACTGCCTCGGCCACGGCGCCCCCAGCTCGGTTAGAGAAGCGTTCGAGGCCTCCTCGCCGTCATGGAGGTCGCTAGAGGTAGGCCGCGCCCGCGCCATGGCCGTAATCGCGGAGGTCGCCCGCGTCCGGCCAGAGCCGCCCGCGCCCGTGCTTGCCCCTCGGCGCCGGAGCGCTGGTGAGCAGTAGAGGACGACGTGTCGCGCCGGTGAGCAGCTGGGCGGGCGCACGACGTGCGACGACCGGGCAGGAGAGCTCGTCGCCGCCACCGTGGGCGGCGCTGGATGGGCGACTGTGTATGGATCGGGGAGGCCTAGGGTAGAAGAAAAAAAGAAAAAGAAAGAAAAGGAAAAAAGAACAAATGGTGTTGGCCTGCTTTTTTTTTGCCACGTAGACCTGACGGGTGGGTCCAAGCTGTCATAAAACGTGTTAACAGGATTAAACAGAAAAATCAGTGCTTCGCGTTACAACATGGCCCAATAGTGATATTTATGTGTCAAAAAAACTAAATCTGATAGTTATGTGACAACTCGGCCGCAAATGTGGTAATTTTGTGTCATTTCCTCCATTCATTTTCTGCGGCTAAGGGTGTGTTTGCAGCAAGCTCCTATAATTTCCTTCACAAAGTCTCAAAGCCAAAATTTTCCATGGCTCCTCTATTTGGCACCCAAATCCCAATATGCCCGACCACAGAGTCAGAGACAGAGAGCCCCTTTCGTCGCCTAGGTAGAGGCGCCGGCCCCGGCGGTCCCGCCGCCGCCACGCCTTGCTTCGCCATTGCCAGCCGCCGCTACACGTCCTGCCTGCTACGCTCCTTGAATCCGTCCTCGTTCTAGGACATAAACTCGAAGATGGGAATGGGCGACGGGGAGAAGGAAGCGAAGCGCCGACGCGGCCGCAGCAGCAAGAGATCTCGCGACGCCTCGCCCTCGTCTGACTCCGATTCTTCCCCTTCCTCGGCCTCCTCCGCAAGCTGCAGCCCCGAGTCCCGGAGTCGCAGCAGCAAGCACAAAAAGTCAGCCTCGTCCTCGTCTCGTCGCCACCGCCATCGCCACAAGAGCAGCGGTCACTCGCGCAGCTCCCGTGGCGACGACCGACGTCGCCACCGGCGGAGACGCCACTCGTCGAGGTCGGAATCAGATGATTCAGATAGGGCGGAGGAGGCGCGGGAGATTGTCCGTGACATTCTCAGCGAATTCCAGCCGTCGCCACTGAGCTTCGTCAAGTAAGGCCCTGAATAACCTGATTCAAGTTTTCTTAAAGAGGAAATTTCTCTACTATATGTTTGACATCGTGCTATAAGAACAATTCAGGTAGTTTGCACGACGCAGTAGCCCATTCGACCTGACACTCTAGCCATTGCAGCTAAATTGTAGTTATATCCTAACTGCGGGGATGTTCAAAGGCGAAATGCCATAATATCGTAAAAGAGAATGTGATTTGCATCATTTGAATGACATACCTATATTTTAAGTACAGGGTGTCGAACTTGTTCTTGATTGATGTCATGTATAACTTTTACTAACAGTGTATGTAGATTATGGGTACAAATAGTACCTCTGGCCTGTATCTATTAGCACAAAGTGAAACTAGAACAGATATTTTAGGTCAGTATCATAATTTGTTCTTTCTTTACTATTCAACTTTACTTACCTCGTCTTTCTACTGTTATTCTGCCAGCAGAAGTATACTTCACTGTTTCTTGAATCTCTAGATTTAGTTTCCAAGCCACAGTGATGAGCATTTATAATGGAATGCATTGGATGTACTTTTCTCAATATTTATTGTAAAGTACACACTGAACCATCTTCAACAGTCTGTTGTACTCATTTTGTAAAGTACAGGGAGATATATTTTTGCCTTACCATTTAGTGTTTTTTTTGCCTCCTGTTGGCTTCTTTAATCCCTATGGAACAATAATTACTTGTCACTTTTGTTAACATGCAGCTTCTCCAAATGATAGATAGTGGTGAAGGCATTGATATTTCTGGAATTTCTGACAAGCCATTGGTGAAGCGCCTGAAGAAACTTTTCAGATCACTGAAATTGAAACAAAGTGTAAATGGAGCTTACTTACTGCCACCAAAAAGTGTTCCTACACTTGATGTTGTAGGACCAGCATTAGTAGGAAGTGCCAAACTTGGAGATGATCAAAATAAAAATGTGGCATTACGAGAGAGACAAGTACCACCACCTAACTTTGACGTACAAAATAGAGATACTATCTCTCGTGAAGACGGAGGACAGGTTGATCGGGTAGAGTATGCCCCTGTAAAGAGGTAATGCCTGTGTGCCAGAATCTCTCTATTAGAAAATATTGTTCTTGGATATAGCCGAGTTCTTTTATCAGATTGATCTGTTAGGTTTGGTATCTTGGCCACAGGCCACCACACTTGTTGGTGTGTCTTTACTTCATTGCGTACCTGTCTGAATGGGTTAGACTATGTAGTTTCTGTTTTTTAGCGGATATATCTTTTCTTCGATTACTTCAGAGTTCAGGCTTAAACATCAATGTTTGTTGACTATGACAACAATAAGTGGTTGTGCTTTGTTGCTTGTGCCAGTCTGGAAGATATTTAACTGGTTTCTCTCTTGGTCTGTTGTTAATACTAGTAGATGGTGCAATGATTCTTATCATTTCTACAACCAGATGCAATTTATTCCAGACAGATAACTTTACCTAGTTCGTGAGAAACAGAGGGCTAGCTCAGTGGTGGGGGCACTATCTGTTGGTCTGTGCTAGCTGGGTTCTATCCCCCAGGAATGGATATACTACCAAGTTTGATGCTTCTGCTCAAACAAAAAACCGAGGGGTCGCTTCTACTTAGACAAAAATAAAATGATGCGTATATCTCCCTCTGGCCTCGTTTGCTTAACTTTACCTGATCTACCATTTGCTTAATCTTTGGACAATAACAGTAGATGATCTGTCCTGAACCGTTGGCTATGTAAATTGTTCGTAATTAAATGTTACGTTCTCGTTGTATCCTAGATTCCTAGTGGTACTGCCAAAGGGCAGCGTGAGGTTTGTTTTATTATAGGCATGCCATAGTGTTGCATATTGGCTTCTGTAGGATGAATTGATGATTAGCATGTGCCTTGATCTCGGCACACCAGGAATTCAGGACCCTCTTTCTGAACCATTGCCATTTCTCTTGCTCAAATATTTGCTTTCTGGGAATTCCTGATTTCCTCATGTGGCATTTACATAGGTGCTTAGTAGAGCTGATCTATGAAGTGCTTATCTACCAGCCACACACATGTTATTCCATGCATTGAGATGCCAACTTATGATCATTACTCAATTGTTGTCCAACAAGGTTTTGTTGCGTGCAGGGTCATTGGTCCTGCAATGCCATCACGGGAATTACTATCTGCGGCAGCTGAAATGACGGAGGCTCTTAGGTGCCGGTAAGATTTTGTTTTATGACTTGTGATTTGTTATTTAATCAAGAGCTGACAGCACAGAAACCATAAGAGTTGCGTGCTTCAGTGAGTAACTGAGTTGTAACTCACTGAGCACTTTTTATATTCTAGAATGCTAACTATATTTTCTCTATCTCCAGGGATGCTGAATTGGAAGCTGATGACGGTTTTCTTATAGGCCCTCCACCACCTGCCATGGTCGCTGAAGCTGCATCTGCAAATGAAGCCGAGCGATTCGAAGAGGTATACGTTCAGCGCCATTTTCATTTTTTGCATAATTTCATCGAATGGATTTTCAGTACAAAATATAATTATGTTCCCTGAAGTCCCTCTGGTGTTCACATAGATAGTACTCTCCAGCTTTTGTGGGGTCTACACTGTTTTCTGCTTCATATAGTTGACTATTCCTGTTCAGCCTCAACAGTTATCTTAGGTCCTCTCTTATTTGCATCATCATGCCAGACCCTTATTTGCATCATCATGCCAGACCCTTAAGTCTGGTATATGGCCCTGTGTCAGAAATATGTGCACCATCAACATAATTTTCAGGCCATTTCTTACTAAGTTCTATACCTTCTGTTTATTTAGTTGCTATTGGCAACCTTCATATAAACTATTTATAGAGCCAGTTAGCATGAATCATCTAATAATTTGTCATGTGCTCATTTGGCAATCGTCTACTGAACATTATGTAAGGTTATTTGTTTACTTTATTGTGTTTGTGATACCAAAAGAATTGTACTGGAACATATCTTTACTTGTTATCAGGACCCTTGTTTTGCTGTTCTACGATAGCTTGCTTGGAGGTCTAATCATACTATCATAGTGGTCACACCCTAAAGAGTTAGTAATCATTATGACTTGCATACTACCTAAGATTCTGAACATGTGTCTGCCTTTGGAAAACCTTTTATTTATTTTCACGTAGCTGTTTTGATTTGCTGTGAACCATTAACTATTGGTCTTTATTTTCATGGAATGGACAATTGGTTGTAGGTTACTCAAATATTGGGTGTTGATACAGATGCACTCTATGACGTTCTGGGCATAAACTGGAAGATGTCATCTGATAACATCAAGAAAAGGTGGTTATATATGCACAGGCCACGTTTACTATACATATGAATATATGATATACCTGTCTGTAGCAGAATTACATTGTTGATTAAGTTTTTCACAATATTTGCAAATGACGCAGGCCCTTCTGTTGAGAAATGCAAATGCAAGATATTATCATATATTATCGTAGTACATAATGGTGAATTCAACAAAAATGATGTCATTGTTTGCTACTTCTGATATCCATGAAACAAGTTTGACGTTCTACTGTCTCCTGTAACTTATTCACATCTCTAATTCGTCTCTGTCATGAAATGAGCCCATATCACCATAGAGTTAAGAACATGCCAAACATAACAAATGAAAACCACTATGGAAGTACAATTCCTAATAATTTACTCTCGCATCCAATATCTCGAGGACAATTGTATCACATACCCGATTTTTTTGAAAGGAAAGTGCCAGGGGAGTTCCCCCACGGTGTTTTTTTTAAAGAATAGGAACCCAAATGCACGTCCACAACTTGGGCAGCAGGTTGTACATCCATTACCCCAACCAAGTGAGTTTGGATTACTTCTTGTAACACCGGCACGAGGGGGTTGAGTAGGATAATCTATGGTGCCTCCACTGTATCACATATGATATTTTCAAGGAGAAGTGTATTATAAGAGCTAGCCCGCAATGTTTTTTTTTTGAAAGTATAGGAACCCAAATGCACGTCCACAACGTGGGTATTTTTTTGCCAAATATGGCCCTTTTGAGAAACTAAAGACATATTTAGCCCCTTCTCGAAACTATTTTCAAATCTGCCCCTTAAGGTCGGCGCGAAGGAGGATGGAGCTGAACTTGTATAGGTCGGCTCCATCCTCTTTGGAGCCGACCTCCGTTTTAAAATTTTAAATCCTTAGAAAAATTACGCAACCGGAACAGGTAGCGCCGAAATACACAAGTTCGGCTCCAACCTCTTTGGCGCCGACCTCAAGGGGCCAGATTTGAAAATAGTTTTGAGGAAGGGCCAAACGTGTGTTTAGTTCGTCAAAAGGGTCAGATTTGGCAAAAAATACACAACTTGGGCAGCAGGGTTGTACATCCATTACCCCAACTAAGTGAGTTAGGCTTACTTCTTGTAACACATACCCCATTATGATATTTGCAAGGAGAAGTGTATTATAAGAGCTACGTGCCTCGGAAAGTCGTTTTGTCGCACGGGTGCCACGGCACTCGTTTTTTTGATTTTTTTTTGTCGCCATTTTAAGTTTCCAAAAAATCCGGAAAAAATACTGGAGATTGACAACTACTTGATCTATGATTCTGCAAAGTTTCAACGCAAAATAGTTTATATTGCGCCCTACACAAAAATGACAAATTTCTAGATTTGGGTGGAGATTCAAATCCTCTCAAAATGTCAGAATTTTGTCATTTTTGTGTAGGGCGCAATATAAACTTTTTTGCGTTGAAACTTTACAGAATCATAGATAAGGTAGTTGTCAATCTCCAGTATTTTTTTCGGATTTTTTGGAAACTTAAAATGGTGACAAAAAAAAAATCAAAAAAACGGGTGCCATGGTACCCGTGCGACAAAACGCTGCACTCGTACGTGCCTCCACATTATTAATTTAGCACATTAAAACGATTATTTTACCCCTCGCGTACTACAGAAGTCCATTTTTCAACCTGAACTACGAAACAACCCTATTTCCACCCTTGAACTACCAAAACAGGTGCGAATAACCTCTGTATACCTGACAACAAACCCCCTCACCTCTGTAATAGGGAAATTAAACTCATTTTGGAGAAGACAGTGAATAAGTCTAGATCTGATTGGCCAACTAAAATTAATGATGCATTATGGGCTTATAGAACTGCTTTTAAAAATCCTATGGGAATGTCTCCTTATAGAATGGTTTATGGAAAAACTTGTCATTTACCTGTTGAATTAGAACATAATGCTAGATGGGCTATTAAACAATTGAACTTTGATTTTAAGACTGCTGGAGAGAAGAGAATTCTTGATTTAAACATACTTGATGAATGGAGAAACGAAGCTTATGAAAGTGCTAGAATGTTTAAAGAGAAAGTTAAAATTTGGCATGACAAGAAAATTAAGAGAAAAGAATTCAAAATAGGTGATCAAGTTTTATTGTACAATTCTCGTTTCAAGTTTTCTGCAGGAAAGTTAGTTTCAAAGTGGCAGGGACCATTAGTGATACAGGAGGTGTACCGTTCAGGAGCTATCCATCTTCACGGTGATATGAAAGGTAAACCTCATGTAGTCAATGGACAACGCCTTAAACATTGTATTGCAGGAAAGAGGTTCGTCGGAATGGTGAAAAAATTGAACTTACAAACGCCGGAGGAGGTAATTGAGAGAGGTCGTGCAGTTTCAGAAACCCTAAATCAATAAAAGGTAACTTTAGTGTTGGAAAGTTTCTCGGAATTGCGTAATATTTTACGGAAGTCATTTTTTATGGAAATTAACGTGTGGGACAAGAAAACTAGACGAAGCGGAGACTCGAGGAAGGAAACAAGGGGTCCCACGCGGCCAGAATCTTGGGCCGCGTGGGACCACTCCTTTCCCTCCTCGGAGTCCCTTTTCGTCTCGTTTTCGACTCCGACGCTCCGTCTTGTCCTAAAAACCGTCAATATATACCCCTTTCTGCCGATCTAATCTCGCACCGAGAGTTTTCGAGCGATTCTTTCTTTTGCTGTTTCTGCCTGTCAGGTTTTTAACTATGTCTTCGGGAGACTCCTACCAATGCTCCTCCATGGACGACGATGATGATGAACTCGAGGGCAACAGCCCCACATCCATATGGAGGAGGAATAGGAAGAGGAAGGACTACTCCGACGATGAAGATAACAAGCCCGACAAGGAGGAGATGGAAAAGGAAGAAGCTGAAGAGAAAGACTACGAGCCCTTCGCCGACATTGCACCTCTCGCGACAGCACCACCTTCCCCCATCACTGTTGCTGGTGTGAGGGTGAACCAATCTCTTGGAAACAAGAGGCGGACGGCGCACATAAGCACGGGAGGGAAAGCTCCTAGGCACGCACTTGCTAGCAAAAAACATGGTTTCTACTCTTATTGGCAGGGAATTTCGGCGTGCCGCCCATGAGAACTATCCTGGTGAATGGGATCGTAAGATCCCTAATGTTAAAGTACCGAGCCTGGAGTGGAAGCCTTGCAAGGAGACGGTGGAGAAGAATCTCATGGAAAAACTGGGAGAAGCTGCAAGGGAGTTTGAAAAAGCCTACAACCTTATGTTGAGCATTGTTGGAAAACTTGAAGATAATTATTATGAAGACAAGAAGAAAGAGCAGAAGTGGTTCTAGCAAGACGTCAAGCTTGGGGGAGTTCCACCTAGTCTTTATCTCTACTAGTTTATCATATCTATCTAGTCATGGTGTGTTTTGCTTTTATCGTTTAGTTATCAATATCTCTTAGGCGTGTGAGCTCATGGAGCATTATTATGTATCTCTATCTTGTGGTTTATCAATGAATATTAAAGCATGGTGTCATCCATGATTCTCTTGTTTGGAGATTTATGGGTAACACTCATGCAAATGAGCGTGGCATATTTAGAAGTTTGTCACATCTTGCCTTGAACTTAATTAACTTGAGTGTGTTGGACAATTGTAGAATCACCCCATTATAAAATGAGTAAAGAGAATGAGTCAATATGACTTGAAAATTAAAAGTTTAAGGGTGAGATATAGTCTTGTAGGATAAAAAGTTAGGAAGAGTTAATGAAAAGGATATGAAACACTCTTGTTAGAATCTAGTATCTTTTGAGCAAATTAATGATCATGGATATTTCAATACTTATGCTCTTGAAAGTGAATGAAAAGTAAGGCACCTGAAAATTCAGTTAGCCATGGAAAGTGTGAAATAAAGGTTGTTTAGAGCATAGGAACTTGATTGAGATATCCATGACTAAAGTTTGCACTAGTTACTAGTGAAGCAAGGGGTGCAAACAATTTTATATCTGTCTTTTCATTTGTCTTCTTTGAACTTGTTATCTAATAAGAGTTTATCTTGTCTTTAAATTTCAGCAAAGTATAAAATATTATGATGCTTTCCATAAAGAGCAAAAGCATGTGAAAAATAGTATGATTAAATTGTCCAACATACAATGGTTATTTGCTTTCAAAAGTAAGGGGTGATTGCTAGAGCTTCTACTTATGTTGCCCTCATGTGTATGAGTTTTAGTTCATTAATCTTACATTGCAACTGAATATGATGATGATACAATGCTCGTATTTATTTATCAACCATAAGTCCATTGATGCATGTAATGATCTATGTCCTTACTTATTCGAGGACGAGTAAAGGTTTAAGCTTGGGGGAGTTGATACGTGCATTTTGTATCATCATTTATACAACTTTTAGTATCATATTAGAATGTTATTTGCATTGTTATATCATTATTTTTACATGTTTTAGATGATTTATGGGACTTTCTTACAAAGTCTCTATTTTTGGTATTTAATTTCTGGGAGGCAGAAAACCTCCTTTTTCTTGTTTTTAATGTTTCAGGGGCTACAGGGACCCAAATAATAAAAGGAAAATTACACAGCTGGTTTTTCATCGAGAGAAAGACAGAGGGAATAAGACCGAAGAGAGGAGAGCCACGAGGCCCAAAAGAGGTGGGCCCACGCGGCCAGAATCTTGGGCCGCGTGGGACCCACTAAACGGCGCCTCGGGCACCTCCTCGCCTGGGGCTTTTTATCGACGCCTTCGTCCTCCCCGAAAAGTTACGCCCTAATTTTCCCGAAACCATCCGAGGCCGCGGCGGCGGCGAAACTCCTGATTCCCTCCGAGGGGGATCAGATCCTGCTGCTCCGGAGCTCCGGAGAAGGGGGAAATCATCGCCATCGTCATCACCTCTCCTCCTTGCGTGGAAGGAGGCCTCTACATCATCACCATCACCAAGACCAGCACCATCTCCATCATCATCTCCGTGATCCACTCCGCCCCCCTCGTAGTTTGAGAGTTGCTATACCCTAGATATACTTGTCTTGTGCTGCTATTCATGTTTGTGATTGAGTACTTGTCATTATTTGGTGGTGAATTTATATTTTCAGATTGTGTTGTACCACTTAAGCCACTGAATATTATCATGTTTGCACGTTGTGAGTAGTTCCCATATGTTCCTGAGGGCATAGGATGAATTGGCAATGATTTATATATAACATGTGTTGGTTTTGTCAAGAATTTATCTTTTATGTGATTCTATGATGGTGTTGTGCGAACGTCGACTGCACAACACTTCACCTATATGGGCTCATAGAAGAACACCATAGTGTAATGAATTGAGGGAGACTTGGGAGGACATGTAAACATGGGACCGAATCATGAAGTTATATTATGAGGGTATTAGTATCGGGGATCTTAGAGTGTAATGCTATGGTGGGACTTATATCTTAATAATTCTTGTGCAGTCATTTACTTGGCCACATGATCCATCATAAGGGATTGTAGTTTATTTATTTAGCTATACCTAATAATGGCTCCGTCCAAAGAAGATTAAAACTTGACAAGATATTCAACGTGTTGTTTAATAAATCTCTTTGCCTAGCAATATCCATGCCGCCCTCGGGAACGTTTTCCACATATAAGTTACACATCACTTGAGAGCTTTAACTTGCACATAAGAGGATTGGGCTTTCGCTCTTTGAGAGATTTGACTTGCTACTGTTTATTTTCTGCATTGCAACTATATAACCAAAAATACCAAAAACACTTGCATCTTTTATTGTTTTATTTATCAATCTTACTAACCAATACCTTCAGCTCCTCGTGGGTTCGACAACCTTTTCTAATTGAAAGGTACTACAATTGATCTCCTGCACTTGGGAGTCATCAGTCCATCACATCATTCACCTAATGATATGACTCCATTGTCAATTGAGTAAATGTCCATGATCAGGAAACCTTGATCATTTGTTGCCAATGGACTAGTCAAGAGGCTACTAGGGACCTGGTTGTTTACATACCCCACGTGCATTAATGTTTCCGCTTAATACAGTTATAGCATGGTACAAAACTTATTATGAACAATTGATATATGACAACTAAAGTATCTTTATTAATTGCCTCTAGGGCATATCTCCATCAGTCTCCCACTTGCACTAGAGTACAGATTAATCTAGTTTACAACTTGGTAAAAGCCTAACACGTATAGCATTGATGGCGTGAATCACACGTTCGTTGGGAGACCCCAAGAGGAAGGTATGATGCAGTTCAGCAGCAAGTTTTCTCTCAGAAAGAAACCAAGGTTATCGAACCAGTAGGAGCAGCAACTCTTCAGAAGATTGTTGGTGGCTCGCACGGCGCAATACGATCACCAACGTGGAATCTGCACACAACACAATCAAACTATTTTGCCCCAACGAAACAGTGAGGTTGTCAATCTCACCGGCTTGCTGAAAACAAAGGATTAAACGTATGGTGTGGAAAATGAGTATTAAATTGCAGAAAATGAAAAAAGAATAATTTGCAGTTTGTGGTTGTTTAATCAGTGTAAAAGAATGGACCGGGGTCCACAGTTCACTAGTGGTGTCTCTCCATAAAAGATAACTAACATGTTGGGTGAACAAATTACAGCTGGGCAATTGACAAATAGTGAGCGCATGACAATGCGTATACATGACATGATGATTACTATGATATTTAATGGGGCATTACGACATAATACATAGACCGTCATCCAACAGCATCTATGACTAATAATCCACCGTCGGGTTGTCATCCGAGTTCCCCGTTGGTATTAAGTTGCAAGCAACGGATAATTGCATTAAGTAAAGTGCGTAATGTAAACAAATACATATGACCGTTGACATAGCATTGTTAGGTTATCCCTAGTGGCAACAGCACATCCGCAACCTTAGAAGTTGCTGTCACTCTACCAGATTACCAGAGGCATGAACCCACTATCTAGCATAAATACTCTCTTGGAGTTACAAGCATCTACTTGGCCAAAGCATCTACGAGTAACGGAAAGCATGCAAGATCTTAAATAACATAGGGCATAGATTGATAATCAACTTGACATAGTATTCAATATTCATCGGATCCCAGCAAACACAACATGTAGCATTACAATAATATGATCTTGATCATGTAGGGCAGCTCACAAGATCTAAACATGATGGCACAAATTGGAGAGACAACCATCTAGCTACTGCTATGGACCCGTAGTCCAAGGATGAACTACTCACGCATCACTCCGGAGGCACGCATGGCGATGTAGAAGTTTCCCGTGACGATTCCCCTCTCCGGCAGGGTGCCAGGCAGAGGTTCTGGACCCTCCCGAGCTAGGGTTGACGGCGGCGGTGTCTCTGGAAATTTTCGTGGATATTTGCTCAGGCTCTTAGTGTTTTCGCGTCGGGAGAATAATTAGGGAATGGGCGGTTGTCGGGGGAATACCTAATTGAGTATGAGCCGACGTACGAACTTATCAAGACGTAAGCTGGTGGAGACTTAACTGGTGCGGCTTAACTGGTGTGGCTTAACTGGTGCGGCTTAACAGGCGCGGCTTAACTGGCGCGGCTTAACAGGCGCGACTTAACTGGCGCAGACTTAACTGGCGCAGGCTTATCTGGCAGGAGAAGACATAACTTGGAAGACACGAAATTACATTACTTAGTCTCCAAGTAGGACTCCAGCTCATACTTTCCTTGGGAGAGAAGTTTTCTTGTACCTTGTGAGCCATGTCTTTATAAGGTGGACTCCAAGGACCTAGAACCCCAAGCTAAAAAAGATCTCATACATCCAGAGAGAGGCGACTCAACATATCGATCGCCAACCCCTTGTAACACTATATTCATATCAATATCAATCTAGGATAGGCAGGACGTAGGTCTTTACCTCACATTGAGCTCGGAGACGCTCGATCGCTTAATCCCCAACTCTACGAAGTCATCTCCATGACATCTGCGTGACAACCCCACGATAGTTGGCGCCCACCGTGGGGCCTGCGCCATGTTCCGCGCTGGATCTGTGCCGGGGACGGAGGATCTCGTCGTCACTCGGCGACTTCGACGTCGCACCGGTCTAAACGGTGCGGCGGTATCAACATCTACATCAAGATCTATCTCAAACTCAAGTAGAAGGCGTGGAGAAATTCGACCGCGCGATTCGGGGCTCAACTTCGACAATGCCCCCTACGCGCGGGTTACAGGACATCAGCAACACCCGTATGGCGGACATCACTGACGGCGGCTCGAAACTCATCTCGACGATCCCTTCGGTGGAAAGATGCATAATCGAGTTTCCTAACAGCTGTACCAAGCACATCGGATTCCAACGGTTAGATCTCCGTGGGCGACTCAAACACTGAAGCCCTGTCGAAAGCTGACGGAAGTCCGCGTGACTTTGGGAAAATAATTATCGAGGTCGACTCGGACATCAATTCGAAGATCCCTCTGGTGAAGACCTGTGGAATACAATCCTGAAGCCCTCCAACAAGTTTGAGATAATTCCAACGGTTAGATCTCCGTCGACAGGTCGCACACTGGAACAAGTTTTGTGTCTATGCAAATTCGTGAAATCAGGAAAGGCAGAATTTTCTACGGAGCAGCACAAGTCTAAACCTAGAACCAGACAAGGAAAGAGAAGGAATTACTACCGACTACTTAACTGCTCCTGGTTGTACACGCACCCGGATTAGGGAAAGTGACCAAAAGGGGAAAAGAAAAAGTGATAAGAGCTGATAGCTCGCTATTTTGCTGCGTGGGCGAGTCATAAGTGCAAAGAAAGAAAAATCAGAGCAAAAAAGCTATCGCGAGACTGCGTTTCCTAAAAGGCCGAAGGCCCTGTGCCATTATTGAATCATGCAAGAAAAAAGAACGTACTCGATGGAGCCAGGAGCCAAACTGACGCCGTGAGCAGTGGCTGCAATTTGCTCTACTTACTGATATTAAATTGTGACATGGAAAGCATCGCATGCTGGCATGCATGCTTGCTTATTTGCCGACGCGTGAAAAGTGAAGCAACAAGAACAGTAAAATACTCACAAGAAGGACTACAGAGTGGATTTCTTGCTCCCAGCGGATCGAGGAAGTAATCAAGGAAAAAATGATAGTCTTTGACGACTGCGCGACTCGTCAGTGAGCAGCCCAAAATTCAGAACGCGACTTCAAAAAATCAGTTCAACCTCTTTGAGTCGCACATGGATGGACAGTAGAAAAAAGAATACCCAGAAAACAATCAGGTGCTATTCTTCTAACTAGCTCACCCCCCTATATGAATCGTATATTGCAAACGATTTGCCTTCAGTTTGCCTAGTTTGTGTGTACAGGCTTCCATACAAAACATGGTACTACAAGAGGAGAACGCATGTATGTATGCAACAAAGGCCACTCGCAACCAAGATGCAACAAGTTGTCGAAAACTTTGACCACAACCTTGTCTATGAGGCTTTGGCAAATCTGCTCACCATCGATCACGACTTATGCTGCGTCTACAGCGATGGAGAATAAAAATAAGCTAAGTCGCTATCATGCCCAAATTTTACAGCTTTGGCTTTTATTCATATGATTAATTGGCACCTTCGAGTTTATCTCGGGGCTGCATGTCTAGGTTATTATGCCTCTTATTAAATATCTTTGCGACTCATATTATATCATGTCGTAGACTTTAAATTCATATCAGCTTTTGTAGATTTAATTACATCTACTTCTCAATACATTCATCAAATTAGAGTTCTTTATAACTCACATTGAAAAGTCTAGCTATTTACAGCTTGCATGAATATCAAGATCACCACTACATGTTCAAGCGTTGATATTTGGCGATTCATTTGTCATTCTATGACTTATCATTATATCAATTTATGACTGATCGTTATATAATTTCATGATTTATCATCATATCATTTTATTAATCATCATCGACTTATTGTCATATCAATTTATGAGTCGCATAGCGATTTACCCCATATCATTTTATGAGTCGCAAACAACTCATCATTACATCAGTTTATGAGTCATTAATGAATCATTATCTTATCAAATATTTGAGTTAAAACAGGTGACTCGCTGTGCCACATCTACAGCTGATCAGAGCTGGTTATCATCAAAGCTAATTAGAGCTCGTCACGCCTATTGCAGCCGATAAAAGCAATAATCCTGGTTATTCTCGCCTTAAGTCAGAAATATCTTTGCACTATGCGGCCAAAGTACTAGGGCGCGGCGTCATTCATGAGACGGATGCCTATCATGGCTGCCTATCATGGCCGTTCTCAACGACCCTGAACACGCGTTTTTACCTCGGAAATACTGAGCCGCGCGAAGACCTACTTAACGGTAATAGAGATAATTCAGAAGGGCTAAAGTACCCGCGTGTGGCGTCAATCGAGTCTGAATGCCTATCATGGCTGCTATCATGGCCGTTCTCGACCCTGAACACACATTAGAATCGGGAAATACTGAGTCAAAGTACCATATGCTATCATGCATCGTACAATATGCTATCATGCATCTTACCAGTTGCTATCATGCAACTAAGTTGCTATTATGCAACCATTTGCTATCATGCAGGTTACAACATGCTATCATGTGACATACCATTTGCTATCATGCAGATTACAACATGCTATCATGCGACATACCATTTGCTATCATGCAGATTATACTATGCTATCATGCAGGGTACCATATGCTATTATGCGGAGTACTAACTTTTTTATCATTATTATTACCAGCCGTCAAGGCTAACATATTATCATCAAGTTATCGTCATTGCTTCCTTGGGGGCTTTGCCTTTTGAATTTCAGGAACATATAACTCGGCCAAATGAGTTTGAACTGGCATGACCAGATTTTCTAATGATTGGGATAATCATTCCCTGATATCGGCTGTTGAAGCCACCATTATTTTTTATCTACAGCCACATCAAGTGGAATTTGTAAGGATGATTCTTTCATCTATATCTAGAGTTTTGACTAGGATTATCTTTTTTCCTAGCAGCTCCACTAATATTTCAAAGTTCGGAGTTTATAAGCGGCTTTGCCCCGACTCCAAATATTATTGTTTAATTGCGGCAACAATATTTGCTCAATCTGTTGCAGGATCAAATTGCAACAATATGCCATTAAGCAGGATAATGAAATCATGCCTGCTTAACGCCTGGCGGCTAGGACAATTAAGTTTTTGTCTAAGTTGAGATATGTTTTGAGTCGAGCAGCATGATCAAGCATTCAACCGGCCCTGGGGGGCTATACATCCACCATGCATATCTGGCGGTCTTTATTATACTCATATATCATGATTATATGTAGATTTAATATTTTGCAGCACATGAGAATATACATATCCATTTGTGAGTCAAACTAGTGACTCAGAAATCTTTTAATACAGGCTGTGGCTATATACCCTTGAGCCGCCATGATTCAACATGTGCTCAAATGGCTCGTCATGATAACATGACATATTATTATTCTAATGATTGCCCAGCTTATTTATTCCTATGGTCTTTTCTACTTCGATGTCTATGACTTAGCACCATATACATATTTGGCTAATATATCTTGATGCTCATAAGTTAATATTCTTATGATTTCAGCTCAGTCTTACATCCAACAGGAAAAGGTGGTTTTCACCAAAGGCTTCGCCGACACCTTATATAATTTTCGTGGAGAACTTATCGCGATTCTATAGCTTCAATGCGACTAAACAGAAGTGTTCAAATAGCAAGTGAGGAAGACTTGTGCATGGCCTCGAATGCTGTGATAGTACATCACAAACATATGCGAGTCAGCGCTTCTACATCAGCAGCTCAATAAGCCGCTACGCTCGCGCTCATCATCAGTAAGTCACCAAGCTCCACATATTCAAGTCGGCAAAATCATCAACATCAAATCAAGATCTTCTGCCTGACTCTACGAATCACCCGGAAGCTTGGGGGCTAATGTGGGGGAATACCTAATTGAGTATGAGCCGACGTACGAACTTATCAAGACGTAAGCTGGTGGAGACTTAACTGGTGCGGCTTAACTGGTGCGGCTTAACAGGCGCGGCTTAACTGGCGCGGCTTAACTGGCGCAACTTAACTGGCGCAGACTTAACTGGCGCAGGCTTATCTGGCAGGAGAAGACATAACTTGGAAGACACGAAATTACATTACTTAGTCTCCAAGTAGGACTCCGGCTCATACTTTCCTTGGGAGAGAAGTTTCCTTGTAACCTTGTGAGCCATCGTCTTTATAAGGTGGACTCCAAGGACCTAGAACCCCAAGCTAAAAAAGATCTCATACATCCAGAGAGAGGCGACTCAACATATCGATCGCCAACCCCTTGTAACACTATATTCATATCAATATCAATAGGATAGGCAGGACGTAGGTCTTTACCTCACATTGAGGGGCCGAACCTGGGTAAAAAACATCGTCTTCCTCGTCCCTGTGATCTTTAGCTCGGAGACGCTCAATCGCTTAATCCCCAACTCTACGAAGTCATCTCCATGACATCTGCGTGACAACCCCACGATAGCGGCGGCTGACGACCCCCGAGGGGCCCACACCACCCTAGGGCGCGCCAGGGGGGACCCGCGCCCTAGTGGCATGTGGGGCCCTGGTGGCTCCTCTGCTGCTCCTTTGGTCCGCCAAGTGAGTTCTGGTAAAATAGGGATCCCGTGAAGTTTCGTCCAATTCCGAGAATATTTCCAGACTAGCTTTTATGGAATACAAAAACAGCAGAAAACAGGAACTGGCACTTCGGCATCTTGTTAATAGGTTTGTCCCAAAAAATGTATAAAAGTGATATAAAGTAGATGCAAAACATGTAGCAATTGGTATAAAACAAACATGGAACATCAAAAATTATAGATACGTTTGAGAGTATCAAGCATCTCGGTGTTTATCATGCTTGTCTCGTGGAAGAGGTTTCATCAGCGGATCTACAAGTTTCAGATCCGTACGTATTTTGCAAATCTTGCATCGCTTCCTTGACATACTGTCTTATCACATGGAAGCGTCAGAGAATGTGTTTGGCGGTTGAGTGAGACCTTGGTTCCGTCATGTTTGCAATAACACATGTGTTGTCGCAGTAGGTTCACGGGTCTTGCGCGCTTGGGAACACTCCGAGCTCGATGACGAACTTCCTCAGCCAAACAGCTTCATTTGCAGCATCCGCAGCAGCAATATACTCCGATTCCATTGTAGATTGGGTACTTTGGGTTGCTTCCCACTTCTCCAGCTCACAGCGCCTCCGTTCACCGTAAACACATATCCTGTTTGAAATTTCGAATCATTGGATCTGTGTCAAAACTTGCATCAACGTAACTGTTACGCCAAGTTCCTCTTCACAGCCTCATAAACCAGAAACATTTCCTTGGTCCGATTAAGATACTTCAGAATGTTCTTAACAGCTGTCTAATGATCCTTGCCAGGATTACTTTGAAATCGGCTCGTCAAACTAAGAGCCAATGCTACATCGGGTCGAGTACTTAACATGGCATACATGATCGATCCTATGGCTGAGGCATAGCGAGTGCCATCCACGGCATCCTTATCATGAGCCGTCACTGGACATTGAGCCTTGCTCAATGCTTTACCCTTGACAACCGGCAAAACACCTTTCTTTGCCTTATGCATATCGAACTTCTTCAATATCTTATCAATGTAAGTACTTTGACTTAACGCTAATAGGCACCTTGATGTATCACGATAGATTTTAATGCCTAATACGTATGCAGCTTCTCCTAAGTCCTTCATCGAAAATTTACTGTTTAAATATTCCTTCACGCTATTCAGAAGTTCCACACTATCCCCAATTAGTAATATATCATCCACATATAGAACTAGGAATGCAACTGAGCTCCCATTCATTTTCTTATAAATGCAGGTCTCTTCCGCATTTTGGACAAATCCAAAACCTTTGATCACCTCATCAAAGCAAAGATTCTAGCTCCGAGATGCTTGCTTCAGTCCATAAATGGAACGTTGAAGCTTACATACCTTGCCAGCATTCTGTGGATCGACAAAACCCTCCGGTTGTACCATACACAACTCTTTCTCAATGTTTCCATTTAGGAACGCTGTTTTGACATAAATGGAACGCTGAAGCTTACATACCTTGCCAGCATTCTATGGATCGACAAAACCCTCCGGTTATACCATATACAACTCTTTCTCAATGTTTCCATTTAGGAACGCTGTTTTGACATCCATCTGCCATCTCATAATCATGATATGCAGCTGCTGCTAGCAAAACCCGAATAGACTTTAGCATCGCTACCGGTGAAAAAGTTTCATCGTAGTCAATTCCATGAATTTGTCGGAAACTTTTGTGACAAGTCAAGCTTTGTAGACGGTCACGTTACCGTCAGCGTCAGTCTTTTTCTTAAAGATCCATTTATTCTCGATGGTCTTACGCCCTTCGGGAATCTCCATCAAGTCCATACTTTGTTGTCATACATGGATCCTATTTCGGATTTCATGGCTTCAAGCCATTTCCCGGACTCGAGTCCTTCCATCACCTCTTTGTAGTTCGTAGGTTCGCCTTGTTCAAACCAGATTACCGTACCACACAGGAGGTGTACGGGTTCTTCCAGACCTATGAGGTATAATAGGCTCCTCGACATTTTCTCCCACTCCTATGATATGGAGGACGGTTCAGGAATAGTTTCCGTTGCGCCACTCAGAATTTCGAGTTCAGGATCAACTATCTCGTCGAGGTCTATTTTCCTCCCACTTACTCCTTTAGCGATAAACTCCTTCTCGAGAAAGGTGCCTCTCTTTGAGACAAACGTTTTGCCTCGGCTTGGTGGTAGAAGGTTATCCTACGGTTTCCGCAGATATCCTACAAAGACGACCTTCTCCGCTTCGGTTCGAGTTTGTCGAGCTGTAGTTTCTTAACGTAGGCCTCACAACCCCAAACTTTCAGGAATGATAACTTAGGTTTCTTGCCATACCATACTTCATATGGTGTCGTTGCTACGGATTTGGATGGAGCCCTAATTAAAATGAATGCGGTTGTTTCTAATGCATATCCCCAAAACGATACAGGCAAGTCGGTAAGAGACATCATAGACCGCACACTATCTAATAAAGTACGATTACATCGTTCAGACACACCGTTGCGTTGCGGTGTCCCGGCAGGCGTAAGCTGTGGCACAATTCCACAGGCCTTTAGATGTGTGCCAAACTCAAAACTCAAGTACTCGCCACCACGATCGGATCGAAGGTGCTTGATTTTATTGTTGAGTTGATTTTCAACCTCACTCTGAAATTCCTTGAACTTTTCAAACGTTTCAAACTTGTGTTTCATTAAGTAGATCTACTCGTATCTACTCAAATCATCAGTGAAGGTTAGAAGTAACGATAACCATTGCGTGTCGACACGCTCATTGGACCGCACACATCTGTATGTATAACTCTCAGTAAGTCCAACGCCCGTTCCATAAATCCGTTAAACGGTGTCTTGGTCATTTTGCCCATAAGGCATGGCCCGCACGTGTCAAGAGATCCAAAATCTAGTGACTCTAAAAGTCCATCAGAGTGGAGTTTCTTCATGCGCTTTGTACCAATATGACCAAGATGGCAATGCCACATATACATGGCGGTATCATCACTAAGTTGAATCCTCTTGGCATCTACGTTATGGATGTGAGTACTACTATCGAGATTAAACAAGAATAAACCATTACTCTTAGGAGCATTAACATAAAAGATATCATTCATCGAGATAGCACAACCATTTGATACTAAATTAAACGAATATTCATCTTGCAACAAGCAAGATCCACTGATAATGTTTACACTCAAAGCCGGTACAAAATAACATTTATTCAAATCAAAACTAATCCCGATGGTAGATGTAGAGGGAGTGTGCCGACAGCCACCACATCAACTTTTGATCATTGCCGACGCGCATCGTCACCTCGTCCTTCGCCAGGCGCCGTTTATTCCGCAAATCCACCTGAGAGTTACAAATATGAGCAACAGAACCGGTATCAAATACCCAAGCATTACTCTGGGTGCTAGTAAGGTAAAACATGCATAACATGTATATCAAATATACCTTTCTCTCTTCCGACAATCTTGCCGCCCTTCTTGTCTTCCAGGTACTTGGGGCAGTTGCGCTTCCAGTGACCATCTCCCTTGCAGTAGAAGCACTCCACGCCAGGTTTGGGACCAGGTATGTTGGCCTTGGATTTGGCAACATGTTTGCCATCCTTCTTGGGCTTCCAGTTCTTCCTTCCCTTGCGCTAGATTTCTTAAAATCGACGGTCTTGTTGACCATCAACAGTGTGTGCTCCTTCTTGATCTCCACCTCAGCAGTCTTGAGCATCACGAACACCTCAGACAGGGACTTAGCCATGCCCTGCATGTTGTAGATCATGACGAAACCTTTGAAGCTAGGGGGCAATGATTGCAGCACCCTATCAATCGCCAGCTTGTCAGGAATCTTGCATTCCAGAGCATTCAGGCGTTGAACGTAGCCAGACATTTTGACCACGTGCTCGCTCACACTGCTGTGCTCTTCCATCTTGGCTGAGAAGAAGAGCTCAGAAGCTTCATACCTGCGCAAGATAGCCTTGAGATCAGAGATTATCTCAAAAGCACTCATCTTCTCAAAGCGCTTCTGCAGGTCGGCTTCCATGGCGTAGAGCATGCCACTCTGGACAAAGGAGGAATCATCCGCCTTGGACTGGTAGAGTTTCTTCTCATCCTCAGAGGTGTTGTCTGCAGGAGGGTCACCTATGGCGGCTTCAATGATGTAGGCCACCTTGTGGGGAGTGAGGAGGATCCTCAGGTTACGGAACCAGGACATGAAGTTCGACCCATTGGTCTTCAGCTTTTCTTTCTCAAGGAACAGGCCTAGGTTAAAGATGGGGCGAGACATCTACAATGGAATTTGCAAAAACATAAAACTTTGTTCATAATAAAATATGGGTTTTAGTAAAAATAAAACTACCAGAACTCCCACTCAAAACGAACATCCCTCTCATCGTTTTAGTGATTACACGATCATAATCCATTATACTACCCCGATCATCACGGCCGATAGCATAACTTTAAAAGTGGACATCGCTATGTCGATCACAACAACTATGTGACTCGTGCTTAACCTTTCGGTCACTGTGTTCCTAGGCCATGTCTGCACATGCTAGGCTCGCCAAATAACTGATGACATGGATCGCACGTTCGTTGGGAGACCCCAAGAGGAAGGTATGAAGCAGTGTAGCAGCAGTTTCCCTCAGTATGAAACCAAGGTTTAATCGAACCAGTAGGAGCAAGAAATCACTTCTGAAGGTTGTTGGTGGCGCCGTTACTCGATCACCAACGTGGAATCTGCACACAACACAATCAAACTACTTTGCCCCAACGAAACAGTGAGGTTGTCAATCTCACCGGCTTGCTGAAAACAAAGGATTAAACGTATGGTGTGGAAAACAGTAGTAAATTGCAGAGAATGAAAAGGAACAATGTTTGCAGTTGGTTGTATTATCAGTGTAAAAGAATGGACCGGGGTCCACAGTTCACTAGTGGTGTCTCTCCATAAAAGATAACTAACATGCTGGGTGAACAAATTACAGCTGGGCAATTGACAAAATATTGAGCGCATGACAATGCATATATATGACATGATGATTACTATGATATTCATGTGGGCATTACGACAAAATACATAGACCGTTATCCAACAGCGTCTATGACTAATAATCCACCTCCAGGTTGTCATCCGAGTTCCCCGTTGGTATTAAGTTGCAAGCAACGGATAATCGCATTAAGTAATGTGCGTAATGTAAACAAATGCATTAGACCTAACGGCGCACCCTTAAGCTAAGCATCGGTTATTTTATCCCTAGTGGCAACAGCACATCCACAATCTTAGAAGTTGTTGTCACTCTCCCAGATTACCGGAGGCATGAACCCACTATCTAGCATAAATACTCACTCTTGGAGTTACAAGCATCTACTTGGCCAAAGCATCTACTAGTAACGGAAAGCATGCAAGATCATAAATAACATATAAGATAGATTGATAATCAACTTGACATAGTATTCAATATTCATCGGATCCCAGCAAACACAACATGTAGCATTACAATAAGATGATCTTGATCATGATAGGCAGCTCACAAGATCTAAACATGATAGCATAAAGTGGAGAGACAACCATCTAGCTACTGCTATGGACCCGTAGTCCAAGGATGAACTACTCACGCATCACTCCGGAGGCAGGCATGGTGATGTAGAGCCCTCCGGTGATGATTCCCCTCTCCGGCAGGGTGCCGGGAAGAGCTTCTGAACCCTCCCGAGCTAGGGTTGACGGCGGCGGCGTCTCTGGAACTTTTCGTGGATAATGGCTCGGGTATTTAGGGTTTTCGCGTGAGATGAATAAATAGGCGAAAGGGCGGCGGCTGGAGACCCGTGGGGCCCACACCACCCCACGGTGTGGCTGGCTCGTGGCTCCCTCCGTCTCTCCTTTGGACTCCGTGTACGTGTTGGAAAAATAGGAGGTTCTGTCCAAGTTTCGTCCAATTCCGAGAATATTTCCAGACTAGCTTTTCTGGAATACAAAAACAGCAGAAAACAGGAACTGGCACTGTGGCATCTTGTTAATAGGTTAGTCCCAGAAAATGCATAAAAATGCTATGAAGTGTATATAAAACATGTAACAATTGGTATAATATCAACATGGAACATCAGAAATTATAGATACGTTTGAGACGTATCAAGCATCCCCAAGCTTAGTTCTACTCGTCCTCGAGTAGGTAAAACGATAAAAACAAAATAATTTCTGAGGTGACATGCTACAATCATAATCTTGATCAAATAGTATTGTAAAGCACATGTTATGAATGAAGTGATCCAGGTCAATGGTCTATAGTTTGCTAGCAAGTAGATAATGAGCAAACAACTGAATCATATAAGCAAAAACTTTTCATGAATAGTACTTTCGAGACAAGCATCAAAGAGTTTTGCATAAGAGTTAACTCATAAAGCAATAGATTCTAAGTAAAAGGTATTTAACCAACACAAAGGAAGATTTAAGCTTCAGCAATTGCTTTCAACTTTCAACATATATATCTCATGGATATTTGTCAACACAAAGCAATATAATAAGTGCAATATACAAGCATATAAAAATTGTTGCACCAAAGTTGACACTAGTGTTTGCTTCTAAGATAGAAAGAAGTAGGAAAACTGACTCAACATAAAAGTAAAAGAAAGGCCCTTCGCAGAGGGAAGCAGGGATTAAATCATGTGCTAGAGCTTTTTAAGTTTTTGAAATCATAAGAGAGTAAAAATAAGTTTTGGAGGTGTTTGTTAATTGTCAACGAATCAGAAAATGGAAAGTACAATATGACCCCTGCCAACCAGACTTTTAAGAGCGGCTCCCATGAAGGACGTTATTTCTACCAGCAAGGCAGATCATCCCTCTTCTCTTTTGTTTACACATGCAGATATTTCACTGTTTGTCATTGCTTGACTGATAAATCAGGGCAAAAATGTGAAGAGAATTAAGCGGTTAAAGTTGTAATTAATTGGGACTGGGCACCCCATTTGCCAGCTCTTTTTGCAAAATTAATGGATAAGCGGATGTATATGCCGCTAGTCCGGTGGTAAAGTCTGTTTGACAGTTGACATAAAGACATCCACCCCGTCCTCATGAGCTTGGTAAACATTGACACAAAATAGGAGTAATAATTTTGAATAGTTTAAAGGTAGCACATGAAAAATTTACTTGGAATGGCAAGGAAATACCACATATAGGTAGTTATGGTGGACACAGATGGCATGGATTTTGGCTCAAGGTTTTGGATGCACGAGAAGCATTCCCTCTCAGTACAGAGTTTAGGCTAGCAAGGTTATTTGAAGCAAACACAGGATATCAACCGACACAGCAAGACTTATATGAAAACATATTGCAAGCATTATAAGACTCTACACTGTCTTCCTTGTTAACCAAACCCTTTTACTAGAAAATATCTAGACCTTAGAGATACCAATCATGCAAACCAAATTTCAACGAGCTTTACGGTAGTTCTTCATTAATAGGTTTTAACTACATGATACAAAAGCTTAAACATGAACTACTTGATAACTCAAAACAATTGACAAGTATCAAATTATCCAATACAGTGATCTACAAGAATATGTAAGCTTTTTCCATTATACCATCTACCACATGCAACATTTTCTGTTCCAACCAAACACCAATCAATTTATTTCAACATAAACTCTCCAAACAATTATAAGTGAAGCAAGAGAGTACTTTCTTTAAAAGAACTAACAGCTCTGAATAAGAGATGCATGCAAAACAGGAGCTAAAAGCATAGCAATAGCTAGATAAGAATACTCAACAAGTATAAGTGAAGAATAGGAGTATTCATATGAAAAAGCGGAGCGTGTCTCTCTCCCAATCAAGAATGCTAGGGTCCAATCAAGTTGACCATAAGAAAAATAAAATACTGAAAATAAAAGCACACAGACGCTCCAAGTAAAGCACATATGATGTGAAAGAATTAAAATATAGTTTCACTAGAGATGACCTGATAAGTTGCTGATGAAGAAGGGGATGCCTTGGGCATCCCCAAGCTTAGACGCTTGAGTCTTCTTGAAATATGCTGGGGTGATCCATGGGAGCATCCCCAAGCTTAAGCTCTTCACTCTTCTTGATCACATTATATCATCCTTCTCTCTTGACCCTTGAAAACTTCCGCCACACCAAACTCAGAGTAATTCTCATTAGAGGGTTAGTGCACAATCAAAAACTCACATGTTCTATAAGGACACAAACATGACCGTTACTTTTAACATTAACTACTGCCACTGATGTTATGTGAAGCTCTTCACCCTAAAAAAGAATTCCACTCAACACTAGTAAAAGAGAGAATGCGAAAAATAAAAGACAGAATCTGTCTAAACAGAACAGTCGTAAAGACGAATTTTTTCGAGGCACTTACGTTGCTCAGATCGAAAAACTTTAAACTAACGAAAGATGCGTACATATCTGAGGATCACGCAAAAAATTTGCAGATTTAAATAATTTTTCTGTGATTTTACAGAAGTAAAACGGTGAACAGCAGAAATCTGTTCCTGCGCAGAAATCCAAATCTAGCATCATCTTCCTATTAGAGGCAATACTTGGCACAACAATGCGATAAAATAAAGATACAAAGGAATTGTTACAGAAGTAAACAACTCCTTGACTCAAAAAGAAAAGAAAAATTGCAGAAATAAAATAATGGGTTGTCTCCCATAAGCGCTTTTCTTTAACGCCTTTCAGCTAGGCGCAGAAAGTAAGAATCAAGTGTTTCCAAGTGATGAAGCATCAACAATCTTACGCTTAGCTCTCTTACCTTACCCTTATCTTTAGGAAATACTTGGTTACACATAGGTGAAGAGGCGAAATTCATAGTGCCTTGGCCCACATCTATTATTGCTCCAAAGCGTTTCAACAGAGATCTTCCAAGCGTAATTTGTCCTACTCCTGCACATTCAATGACAAGATAATCAATAGATATTGTTATCCCCAGGAGTTTTGTAAATACTCCTTCGGCTACTCCTCTTGGTAATTTAATAGTATTATCACCCAAAATTATACAATCTTCGCATTTGGAAAGCTCCCAAAGATTTAAGGAATCAAAAATATCCTTGGGCATTAAACAGAATTCAGACATAATATCACAGCGAGCATGAAAAGTTTCACCATTGATAACAACTTTTACTGAGGGAACCCATCCCGATGGTTCAAAATTTACTGGCACATTATCATAGTGTTCACGAATCTGATTATACCCTTCTTTTAGACCAGATATGTTTGTTTCAAGAGTGTTAAGTCTATCACTTATGCTTGTCAAAGCCGAATCAATTTTACTGATTGGAGGGCTAGAAATTGTAATCATTTTTTATAGCATTAAAAGCTTGATCCCCATCATAACGAAGGAAATCTCCTCCTACCACAGCATCTAAAGCATATCTGTAGCAAAGAACAAGACCAAAATAAAAGCTACTAAGGAGCAGGCTTAAAGTCATTTTAGGTTCAGTTTTAGCATAGGACTCAAAAATTCTAGACCAAGCATCTTTAAAACTCTCCTCACTCCCTTGCTTGAAAGTGAAGATCTCTTCCTCAGGCGACATGATGACAGGAACAGGGCTAGACATGATAACAAGACTGAAAAATAACAATTCGAAAATAAAAGTAACTAATTTTTTTGTGTTTTTGATAAATAAAGCAAACAAGACTAATAAAAATAAACTAAGCAAGACAATAACAAAGTAAAGAGATTGGAAGCGTGAAACTCCCCTTGCAGAAATCCTCTTGCTCCCCGGCAACGGCGCCAGAAAAAGTGCTTGATGACGTGGATCACACGTTCGTTGGGAGACCCCAAGAGGAAGGTATGAAGCAGTGTAGCAGCAGTTTCCCTCAGTATGAAACCAAGGTTTAATCGAACCAGTAGGAGCAAGAAATCACTTCTGAAGGTTGTTGGTGGCGCGTTACTGATCACCAACGTGGAATCTGCACACAACACAATCAAACTACTTTGCCCCAACGAAACAGTGAGGTTGTCAATCTCACCGGCTTGCTGAAAACAAAGGATTAAACGTATGGTGTGGAAAACAGTAGTAAATTGCAGAGAATGAAAAGGAACAATGTTTGCAGTTGGTTGTATTATCAGTGTAAAAGAATGGACCGGGGTCCACAGTTCACTAGTGGTGTCTCTCCATAAAAGATAACTAACATGCTGGGTGAACAAATTACAGCTGGGCAATTGACAAAATATTGAGCGCATGACAATGCATATATATGACATGATGATTACTATGATATTCATGTGGGCATTACGACAAAATACATAGACCGTTATCCAACAGCGTCTATGACTAATAATCCACCTCCAGGTTGTCATCCGAGTTCCCCGTTGGTATTAAGTTGCAAGCAACGGATAATCGCATTAAGTAATGTGCGTAATGTAAACAAATGCATTAGACCTAACGGCGCACCCTTAAGCTAAGCATCGGTTATTTTATCCCTAGTGGCAACAGCACATCCACAATCTTAGAAGTTGTTGTCACTCTCCCAGATTACCGGAGGCATGAACCCACTATCTAGCATAAATACTCACTCTTGGAGTTACAAGCATCTACTTGGCCAAAGCATCTACTAGTAACGGAAAGCATGCAAGATCATAAATAACATATAAGATAGATTGATAATCAACTTGACATAGTATTCAATATTCATCGGATCCCAGCAAACACAACATGTAGCATTACAATAAGATGATCTTGATCATGATAGGCAGCTCACAAGATCTAAACATGATAGCATAAAGTGGAGAGACAACCATCTAGCTACTGCTATGGACCCGTAGTCCAAGGATGAACTACTCACGCATCACTCCGGAGGCAGGCATGGTGATGTAGAGCCCTCCGGTGATGATTCCCCTCTCCGGCAGGGTGCCGGGAAGAGCTTCTGAACCCTCCCGAGCTAGGGTTGACGGCGGCGGCGTCTCTGGAACTTTTCGTGGATAATGGCTCGGGTATTTAGGGTTTTCCGTGATGAATAAATAGGCGAAAGGGCGGCGGCTGGAGACGCCCGTGGGGCCCACACCACCCCACGGCGCGGGGGGGGCCCGCGCCGCCCCATGGTGTGGCTGCTCGTGGCTCCCCTCCGTCTCTCCTTTGGACTCCGTGTACGTGTTGGAAAAATAGGAGGTTCTGTCCAAGTTTCGTCCAATTCCGAGAATATTTCCAGACTAGCTTTTCTGGAATACAAAAACAGCAGAAAACAGGAACTGGCACTGTGGCATCTTGTTAATAGGTTAGTCCCAGAAAATGCATAAAAATGCTATGAAGTGTATATAAAACATGTAACAATTGGTATAATATCAACATGGAACATCAGAAATTATAGATACGTTTGAGACGTATCAATAACCTATAGTGTATTGCTTGTAAAACGTGGCTTACACCCACGTTATGCAAAAGCAGATACGTCTGACACCCAATCGTATCGGAGAACACTATCGAAAAACTTTCGGTGGTGCACGCTAAAGGGAGAACACTATATGGTATTTTAGGAGGGATCATCTTATATTACTACCGGCGTGTAACTAATATATAATCATATATATATATACACAATATAAGATGCACACAATAACATAACATCAAAAATGAAATGTAATGCGACATGATATGGTCTTGCGCCGATGGTCGCCTTCGCGCCCACAGTTTATAAACAATTTACTAAACTTACCTCGACCATATCATATTCCCCTGCAAAATAAAGTTAGATGCTTTCTACTTTATCTTTTGCATATTTTACGTGGCTGCTAGGACTTTTGTAAAAGAACCGTTTCTTACCAATGAACAACCATAACAGCGGTTAAATAATTGTCTCTATTACACCCCTTTCAGGACCCTCCATTGTAAATACAATATCAACTATTGTAAGAGAGATAGACACCCGCCAGCCGCATATTTTTTTTAGATAAAGGGCTTTATTACTCAAAAGTTTAAGTATTACACCTGGCCTCTGCATCAAGAATGCACACAGCCGCAATCCATGGGAGAAAGAAAAGTAATGCAACAACAGGCGAATTACAATCAGCAAGAATAAAGTAAAACGCCTATGTCATAGGCAAGCTCGACGACCTATGGAGGTCCAATCCGGCGATCAAGCGGCCACCCATGTTGTGAAAAAATGTCCCTCGCCACCTCCTCCAGTCGTGCACACGCCTCCGTAAAGAGGTCTCGATGTCCCACACGTCGTAAGGTAGACCACGTACGGAGAATACTTGTGCATCGGTAGAGTACCTGCATATGAGAAATATCTTTATCATTGAAAACCTTGTCATTTCTACTAAGCCAAAGCGACCATATAACGGCAATCGCTCCCACCGTAATAACCGTTCTAAGCTTTTTATCTATCCCATGAAGCCAGTTGCCAAAAACATTGGCAACAGACTTGGGTGGATATAAGTTAGACGCTATCTGGATAGATGACCATATAGAACGTGCGAAACTACACTCGAAGAATAAGTGTTTTATTGTCTCTTGTTGTGGACAAAATACACAATTAGTACTTCCGTGCCAATTCCGTTTGACAAGGTTATCCTTGGTTAAAATGACACCCTACGAAGATACCACGTAAATACTTTTATTTTAAGTGGAATCTTCATGTGCCATATTTTTTTATTATCATCGACTGGAATATCAGAATGCACAAGCACCTTATACATAGAATCTACTGAGAATTTTCCATTCCCGCATAAATTCCATCGAAATTCATCGGGACCTTATGTAAGTTGGACCGAGTCCAACCATGCCAACAAGGCGTTCCAAGATGTTAATCTCGGACCAAATAAATCTCGTCTGAACGTCACATTGGGTGGTGAGCACTGCATGACAGTGGCTATAGTATCCCCTTTGTGTCGAACAATATTGTATAGAGCAGGATATTGTTCCCGGAGGGTGGTGTTTCCTAACCATTTGTCATCCCAGAATCTAATCTCTGTGCCATTCTTAATATTAAATACACCAAAGCGAAAGAAATGTTTCTTAGTCGCCATTAGGCCGGCCCAAAAGTGGGAATCACCAGGTTTCCAATACACCTGTGATACCGCCTTTGTGCCGATGTACTTTCTTTTAAGAAGTGTTTGCCAAATTCCATCTTCGGTTAGTAACTTGAACAACCACTTCCCTAGGAGGGCTGAGTTTTTGATACAAAGATCATGAATACCCAGCCCTCCTTGATCTTTTGGTCGACAAACAACATCCCATTTAGCCAGTCGATACTTCTTTTTTCTCACCGTCCCTTGCCAAAGGAATCTTGATCAGAAGTAATCCAGACTATTCAAGACACCTTTTGGTAACTGGAAGAAGGATAAAATATACAGTACCATATTTGTAAGTACCGAATTAATGAGAACCAACCTTCCACCAAGGGACAGTAATTTGCTTTTCCAACTAGACAGCCGTGCTTGTAGACGCTCCTCGACATGTCTCCATTCCGCATTAGTCAGTTTCCGATAATGTATTGGTATGCCCAAGTACATTATAGGAAATTGACCCTGCTCACAACCGAATATTTCAGCGTATTGAGCAGCTGTGTCCTGTGCATCTCCGAAGCAAAACAATTCACTTTTATGGAAATTGATTTTTAATCCTGACAATTGCTCAAATGCTGACAATATCAATTTCAGATTCGTCGCCTTATCAAGATCATGTTCCATAAAAAGGATTGTATCGTCCGCATATTGAAGTATAGAGAGTCCCCCATCGACAACATGTGGAACTACCCCTTCAATCTGGCCATCCGTTTTTGCCCGTTCAGTCATGATGGTCAACATATCATCCACTATATTAAATAGTATAGGCGATAGAGGATCACCTTGCCTTAAACCCTTTTTTGTTTGGAAGTAGCGACCAACGTCGTCATTGACCTTTATCGCCACACTTCCCCCCACAACAAAGGTACGGATCCATTCGCACCACTCGTCAGAGAATCCTTTCATTCTCAGAGTTTGTAGTAAGAATGGCCACTTTACTTTGTCATAGGCTTTTTCAAAATCTATTTTGAAAATTACCCCATTAAGTTTCTTCGTGTGCATCTCATGTAAGGTCTCGTGGAGAACCACGACCCCGTCTAGTATATTCCCCCTGCATAAAAGCAGTTTGGGTAGGTTTAACCACATGATCTGCTACCGAGTTCAACCTAATGGTCGCTACTTTTGTAAAGATCTTGAAGCTAACATTCAGGAGGCATATAGGCCGATACTGTTGTATCTCTCAGCCGCCTGAATCTTAGGCAACAAAACGATTTCCCCAAAATTAAGGCGAAAAGGCTCAAGTTGTCCAGCATGCAAACGGCCGAATAACTCTAACAAGTCGGACTTAATGGTCTCCCAAAAATGCTGGTAAAACTCAGCTGGGAATCCATCAGGCCCAGGCGTCTTATTATGCTCCATTTGGAAAACCGCCTTGCTTATCTCTTCTTCAGAGCAGGGCGCGATTAGCAGGTTACCAGCCGCATATATGGTGCAAGCCATATGTATTGCGGAACCAGTCTCGCGTAAGAGTACGCGTAAAGTCGGTCCGGGCCGCTTCATCAAACAATGCCGCGATATAAACAAGTACACGCTAGAGGGTAACAAATATAGAATCGATGCCCACATTCAGTATGTGTTCTAAAAACCGCACAGATATATCTACGCATAGATTGGCTCTGATACCACTGAAGGGGATCGTATACAGAAAATAAAAAATTTCCTAACAACGATAACCTTAACCTAGCCAAGATCTATAACTATGCAGATATAGTAACGGTGGAGAACGATATACATACTCTTGTAGACCGTAAGTGGGATTACGCTCCCGCACAAGCGTTGTTGATGAAGCCGACGACGCCGACCTCAAGGTCGTGTAGTGGAAGAAGACGAACTTCCAGTGCCACACGTGTAGCACCTCGTAGGTCTACACACGTAAGGAGTTGACGATGACCTCCGGGCTCCAGATCCAGCGAAGCAGCGGAAGCGAAGACTTGGACCCAGCAGCACGGCGGTGTGCGTATGGTGGAGAGACTTCTCTCCTCGTACGCAGCTTCGGAAACGGAACCACGCTCAAGGAAGAAGAAGAGGAGATGGGATGGATTTCAAAGGCAAAGGGGGCTCCCCTATTTAAAGGAGAGGGAGGGCTGCCCACCTTGGTGGCTTAGCCATGTGGGACTAAACCCCACATGGTGCGCCGGCCAAGGGGGCTACGCCGGCCCTGGTGGGCCCCATTCGGCCCAGCCAGGCCGGCCGGCCCTTTCTCCTTTTTTTTCTTTTTTCCTTTTTGGGGGTTTTCCCTAATGGGCCTCTAAGGCCCATCTAGGTGGAAATGCCTTTAAAATTTGAATTTAATTAAATACAAAATATATTTAATCATTAATTACACTAATTAATATTAAAATCGTATTATTTAATTTATTCGAGCTCCGAAACTTATTCCGTTGCCCTCCGATCATCATCGGACATGTCCCGGAACACTTCCGGTGTTCTCCAGAAGTTTCTCCTAATATCCTATCTTTATAAAATCATCGCCTACCCTTAAGTGTGCCACCCTACGGTTCGGGATCACTTCAGACATGATCGAGACACGTTCTCAGATCAATGACAATCAGCGGTGGCTGGACTAGCTTGATCTCATCACTTGACAGTTCTATCTTTACTCGTCTGTGATATTATATCCCCGTGACCTAGTCACATGCTTGCAAGCTCATTGATGTAATCTCACCGAGTGGGCCCAGAGTATCTATCCTGCTATGTGGATTGGCAAATCCCGCTCTTGATCACTCGCCTCCCCACTTCCTTCGGATACCCGAAAGGGATACCTTTATTGTCAAGCTAGATAAGACATGACGTTTGATGCAATCAAAATATCTTCTAGAAGCAGCGATTAAGATATGATCTCACAGTCAAAGGTATGAACACTACGTTTCTATATATCTTGGGTGTGTGTCCATCACATCATTCACCTAATGATATGACTCCATTGTCAATTGAGTAAATGTCCATGATCAGGAAACCTTGATCATCCATTGCCCAATTGACTAGTCAAGAGGCTACTAGGGACTGGTTGTTTACATACCACACGTACATTAATGTTTTCGCTTAATACAGTTATAGCATGGTACAAAACTTATTATGAACAATTGAGATTAGGGGTGTAAACGGATCGGATCGGATCGGATTTTGCCTCTACCATATCCTTTACCATATTTTTTTTTCGGATTCGGATCGGATCGGATAATGAACGGTTGCGAATTCGGAGGGCGGATAGATATAATCACGGATTCGGAACGGAAACGGAGCGGATTCGGGGCGGAAAGAAAATTAGTCGGATCGGTATGCGCAATGTACATCATCAACCCACATAACAAAAAACAATAGCTCAACAACGTAATAATCTAACAAAGTTATACTCTATTAGTTTAGACAAATAGAACTAACTACAAATTGTGCTCCACAAATGAAATTCACAACTCACTAACTACAAATTGTGCTCTATTAGTTTAGACATTTCGGTAGAAAATCGGATTATTCGAATTATAACCATCGGATAATCCTAATTAATATTCGGATAATCCATATTCGGATGCTATTTTACATACCATATCCTATACCGTATCCGGGTGTTCAGTTCGGAATCGGATATCCTTATCCGGCAGATTCTTCGAAACCGGATATGGATTCTTTAAAACGGATTCGGCGACGGATTCGGTAAGGAAATTATCCTATCCGTTTACACCCCTAATTGAGATATGACAAATAAAATATCTTTATTAATTGCCTCTAGGCATATCTCCAACATTATGGATGTTTGATACTATGCGATAAATTGCGGAGGCTGTGTGCATCATTTTGACGCAGAGGCCGGCGATCTGCACCCCCTTTCTAAAAAAAATAACTATATACTATGTAAGTCCACGGTGGCAAATCCCCTCTGGCTACCTCCTCCTCACGCATTGTGTTAACACCATGGGCAACTCCGGTTGTGTGGAAGCTGCCAGTACAAGCAGGCCAGAAACCTGTAGCGCTGTGACCCTTGGATTGGGCGTAGCTGGCTGGCATAACCTTGACATTCCAATTCGATGAGCTTGGTCAGCATCTAGACCTTCAGATCGCCTCTTCTTCCTTGTCATGGTGTGAGCAACTCATACTACGGTTCCTTCCGGCATGGAGTGGCAAGTTGTTGTCAAGAAGAAAACTAGGTGTCGACGGCCATTAGCCATTAGTACTCGGTAGACATGGGCTAGACCATTTTGGGCTAGTCCAAAGCACGACGGAAAAGCCACGAAACAGGCTTTCGCCCCGCTTTATAAATAAAGCCACAACGCCCAAACTGATACAGGTGGTGAGGAAACCCTCTTACAAAATCAAGTCAAAAGAAATGACAAACGAGAGGGAAGCGAAGTCCCCAACTCCAAGTCGATCAAGAAAACCGGAGAAGCCGCACCTAACACTAGGCAACCTAGACTACCGAACAAGAACGAAAACGCGCCTCCTGATAAAACCACTGGATAACATTGCATTGAACACACCAAGCCATTGCTGGAGAGGGCCGCCTGCCCTCTCGCTCCGGGCCACGGAGCGCCGATCCTGCCAGCGAATAGCGAGGACCGAGAACAATGAAACAATATCACGTGTAAATGATAGGAGACCAGCGAGGTCGTCCCATGTCAGAGCCGAGAGAGCTTCACGTCAGGAACAGGGCAAACTCGAATCTGTAACAAACAGGACCCTGAGCTCCACATCAACGCCCTCAAGAAGGTAACGACGCAGAACGCCGCCGAGTCCGAAGACAGACTAGGATTTTCATCCGGAGCCCTGGCATGGAGAGTGGACCCACAACGGCACCCCCCCCAAGAGGGATACGACGCTCATAAGCGTCGCCGCCGCCGGCGCCGAAATGCGGAGCTCTCGCTCGGACCGTCACCCATACCACCCGAGGATCGCCAAAGCAACCCGACAGGGGGAACGTCGCCACCCACTCAAGCTCGCCAGATCCGGACAAGGGAGCCACCACCGCGAAGACGACAACACCAGGATCACCCACCGCCCCTCTCGTCGCTACCCATGCAGCCAACCAGAAGCGCCACCACCGCTGCAACGCTGCCTGCCGCAAAGCCCGGCGTGCAGCCTCTCCATCCGGGACCGCCGCCCCGGCGTCCAGGTACTCGCACCAACGGGACACCAGCTCCACGAAATGGGCATGGATGGTGGATTCTAGATCCGAGCCCGCCTGGCCCGTATCTAGCCCACATGTGACCTGCAGAGGAGAGAGGAGGCAACAGGGGCGACGAGCACGGCAGATGCGGCGCCACCGCACCACCCGCAAGCAGCCCCGCATGCCTTGAGCACCGACCGGGCCCACTGCAGCCCTGACCTAAGCCCAGACCTGGCTGCCGCCATCCACCCATGGCCACTGCCGTCACCGGCCTCGCCGGCCACGGCAGGTCTCCGCCGCCGAGCTGCCATCCCCCCGCCTGCCAAGTGCTCCGCCGCTCGTTGGCCGAGGTACCAGCTAGAGCGCACCGCCGCCTGAAGAAACCGCCCCGCGAGGCCCTCCAGACGCCGGGTAGAAGACGACCGCCGCGCGGTGCTGGCGGCGGCGGGAGAGGAAGGACGGGAGGGGGGAGGAGCTGCCGACGGGAGGAGGGGCGTCTCGCGTCGCCCTACGAGGGGGAGGGGGTGGAAGCAGTCTACAGCCAGTTCAGCACGACTGAAAAGCAGCAGACGACACGAAGATTAATGGGTCGTGCGGCATGACACGAATCACAAGGCCATATGCGTGTGCCTAAATATTAGGCACTGATGACACATCACGAAATGCAAAGGTGGGCCATGCTCGGACCGGCATGGCCTGATCTGTACATGATGTTGAAAGATACGTTGTATCCTACATGGCTTCCATCGTATCCTTATAAAACTTTTATCTAGATGTGGCCCTTCCAAAAAATGACATTCGTGTTGGCATTCTGAAAATACAGAAATGGCTAAATCATTTTAAATAGGGGATTTCTATCTTTAGAACGGTCGGCAGTTAGCCAAACTCGGCAGTTCGTCCGTTACCGTCCGATCGCGTCGAATGCGAACGGTCCAGATCAAAGCGGATGAGCTTGGGCGCTGCGGTCGTTGACCCACCTCCTCCTCAATCTTCCTCCGACGATCTGTTGCCTCCTCCTCCGACCCGGTTGCCGCCGGCGTGGGTTGGACGGGCGAGTGTCCCGCCGGGCTCGCTCCGCCTCCTCTGCCTCCGAGACCGGCCCCTACTGTTCGGCGCGTGCCGTCGCCGGGAGGCTGCTCCCCACGGTTCGCCGTGCCACCGCCGGGAGGCTGCAGCCCTCGCGCGTCGCCATATCCCAGCTTCCCGGCGATTCCGCCCGTCGCCGTCGTCGCCCGGAGTTTGTGCCGGGAGGCCGTTGCCGGCAGTTCCCCGCGTACAGCCGCAGAGAGGCCGGCTCCCACACTTCGCCGCGTGCTGCCATTGGGAGCCCCCTCCCCAACGTTCGCCGCACGTCGCCCGGAGGCTGCGGCCCTCTGCTCTCCTCATCGCTAGAGGCTAGCCCTCTCTGTTCGCTGCTACGCAAGGAGCACAGCAGCTGCAGGCTTCAGCAGAAGATGGATTGCGTCGCACACGTTTTGCTGCATCGACGCAGTGCAGTGCATCGCGCATGGCTGCTGCAAGAGGTTCAGAAGTTCAGAATGACTCCTCCCACTGATGCCTCGCTGTGGGTGGCCGGCTCAGCTGCAAGTAGCCCATCACGGCTGCTCTGCAGACTGGAGTACGCTAGCTTTTTACTTATTCTGATCCCACTTCGGCATTGTAGAGAGAAATTAACCAAGCGCACCACTTTCCCTTTCTCCTCTCTCCCCTTCGCTTTTGAGAGTCAACCGCTGCCACCACCGTTCGCTCCCGGCTCGCTTCCCTTTCTCCTCCGGCGGCGCGGCCGGCCGGCGTAGATGGGGCTGCGATGCGCGGGCTGTACATATTAGTATCTTAGGCTTTGCTTTTGTTGCTTTTGCTGTGTATGGCTCCGTGCTGAATGAGGGTCGGTCCATGGATCTTGGCGGCCAGATTCATGGCGTCCTGATGCTCCTCTGTCGAGCTGCGCTCTGCTGGTGGCGAGCAGAGCCGCAAGTAAGGCAGAGGGAATCTCGCATCCCTTCTAATAAGGCCTGCTTTGAAGCTTTAGAGCCGGATTTCTCGAACCAATCCTGGCTTAGTGTGGTGCTCCTTCTTCCGGCGGCGATGCTTCCATGGAGGAAGCCGAGGGCAGCGATGGAGAAGGCACCAGACGGCTTCCTCAACAAGGTTCGTTCTCGGATTTGGAGCTGCTGCATCTTTCTTTTCCTGTCTCCTCTGGCCCGTGGCAGGAGCCGGAGTCTTGACGGCGGGTGGGTTATCAAGGAGCGGCGACGAATCTGCGTCGCCTCGGCCGTGTGTTGTGCTGTGCTACTATGCACCTCGTCAGTCACCATGGTGGTGGATGGGGGTGCGGTGATGCAGCAGGCGGCGGCTTGCGGTGGCTATGGAGTGATGAAGCCTACAATTTCTCGAGCTCATCTCTGCAGGTCCATGGTGGCCTGAGAAATTTGCTGGTGCGCTCCAGCTCCTGTTCAACCTCCGATGGGAGGCCCTGTCGGAGCCAGCTGTTGCTGAGGTTCATGTCGACATCGACGCAAGTGGCCATGTCCCCGCGGCGGTGCACGACTACGGCAAGCTTGGCTTCTCCATCTTGCTCGACGGTGGGGAAAGAGAAGGACTCGAGTGTAATTTTCCATCTTTTAGTTTGGTCCTTTCTGCTTATGTCAGGGGTCTATGTGTTATTTCTAGATTTTATGGGGTCCTCTGTAAAATTTATGTACACCCACTGTATGGAATAGATGAGGCTTCTAGCCCCTTCGGGGGTCCTCCTTGTTAAAAAAAAACCAAGCGCATATGCATTTCGAGAGATTGATGCTTTAATGCTTGCCAAATTTTACCAAAACAGTCCTCCCGGACGGACTGAATATGTTGTTCGCCGAGAGCCGAGGGACGTCTCTCATCGGGTGACACGTCATCGGCCTCACCGGTGTGTGACAACTCTTGTCGGACCACCACATCTGTATCTCGTCGGAGTGTTGTCGGACCGGTGGACCACCACATACTAATTAAGTTATTCTACTCTCTTGTGGTAATAGTTAGCCACTCATACTAGTGTAGTTACATGTCCTACTAATTAAGTTACCCATTTGTTTATGATGTATGTCTATCCACTACAAAATCGATGTAGTTACCCTTCTCACTCGGTAATAGTTATCCACCCAAGTTTGATGAAGTTATCCATGCGTTCTTTATAGAGTTATTCACCACCAAATTGATTTATTTACCCGCCCCACTAGGTAGTAGTTATGCACTCTTTTTCTAATGGAGTTACACATCATGTACTGATAAAGCTACCATGTATATTTATAATGCAGTTATCCACCACGAAATCGATAGATTTACCCTTTTTCCCTCGGTAATAGTTATCCACCTTGAAATTATAGAGTTACCCACCAAGTAATGATAAAATTTTACTAATAGAAAAATCCTAAGCGTAGTCCTCAAATCAGTGGAGAGTTTAGTTTCGCGCCATTGATATTGTCTGTGGCGCGCCTTATTTCGGTCATAATATGTGTCAACGTAGTTACCTTGCTCTCCCGCTAAATGTTATCAACTAATTACTAATAGTTACCCCTAGGTGTTTAGGGTATAGTTATGATGCAATTATTCAGCACGAAATGATAAAGTTACCCACGTGGTACTGATAAAGTTACCTACTATCTCGATAATAGTTACCCACACGGTACTGATAAAGTTACACATGTGTTCATGATGCAGTTATCTACCACGAAATCGATTTAGTTAAACATAATCTCTTGGTAATAGTTACCCACTCCGTAATAATTAAGTTACCCATGTGTTCATGATGTGGCTATCCACCTTGCAATTGATGTAGTTACCCTCCTCTCTCGGTAATAGTTACCCACCCAAGTTCGATAAAGGTATCTATGTGTTCGTGATAGAGTTATCCACCACGAAATCGATACAGTTACCCTCCTCTCTCGGTAGTAGTTACCCACCTTGTATTGTATTGATGGAGTTACCCACCATGTACTAATAAAGTTACCCATGTGTTTATGATGCAGTTATCCACCATGAAATCGATATAGTTACCGTTCTCTCTCAGTAATAGTTACCCACCCTGTACTTATGGAGTTACCCACCTAGTACTGATAAAGTTACCCATATATTCATGATGCAGTCATCCACCACCAAATTAAACTAGTTACCCTACTCTCTCGATAATAGTTACCCACACAGTACTGACAAAGTTACTCATGCGTTCACGATACTTTTATGCACCATAAAAAGATGTACTAGCATACTCTCTCGATAATAGTTACCCACCCAATACTGATATAGTTATCCACCAGTTACCATGATTTGTAAGGAGTTATAGCGTCCTAAGGCGGACGGGGGCGTCTTAACTCGTAAGCGTCACCAGCGGGCGCTTTAGGAGACTAAGGGACTAAGTCCATCATTTTTCTAAGACATAGAAGGGCACCTTCCCGTAAGCGTCATGGACGCCTTAAAATAGTGTTCATGATGTATTTACTATTCCAAATAAAAACAACGAAAAGTGGGAACTAGTTTCAGTTCAAAAAATTATCGCTAATATAGTGGGTAACTTACACACGACGGCCTGGATAACTCACGTGTTACTGGTGGGTAACTTTTTGGTCCGAAAAAAAAGTTGTCGGAACATATCAATATGAGATCTAGTTTCGAACATCTCGTCGCGACTAGTCCAGCAGTGAAAACGGATTTTAAATCGGACAAATGGTTTGATCTATAAAGCTTTTTGAATTTTCAAATTTCCGCATTTACTTAATCGTTTTTGTCTTTTAGTGTTCAGCACTTTACGTAGAGATTTTCTCACACTCACCAACACGCACGCGGAGCATCGCTAGCTGATCTGGGCATTTTCTTTCCGGACGTTCGCGGGAAATTAGCGCTGGGTGCGTGCGCGACCGCCGCACGTGCGTCGTCGGCTGTCGGAACGTTCTATATTTCACGCTAACCATAGAACGGTTGTTACCTAGTCGCGTCCTTAAGCAAATGCGGAAATTTGAAAATTCAAAAAGCTTTATAGATCAAACCATTTGTCCGATTTAAAATCCGTTTTCACTGCTGGACTAGTCGCGACGAGATGTTCGAAACTAGATCTCATATTGATATGTTCCGACAACTTTTTTTTCGGACCAAAAAGTTACCCACCAGTAACACGTGAGTTATCCAGGCCGTCGTGTGTAAGTTACCCACTATATTAGCGATAATTTTTTGAACTGAAACTAGTTCCCACTTTTCGTTGTTTTTATTTGGAATAGTAAATACATCATGAACACTATTTTAAGGCGTCCATGACGCTTACGGGAAGGTGCCCTTCTATGTCTTAGAAAAATGATGGACTTAGTCCCTTAGTCTCCTAAAGCGCCCGCTGGTGACGCTTACGAGTTAAGACGCCCCCGTCCGCCTTAGGACGCTATAACTCCTTACAAATCATGGTAACTAGTGGATAACTATATCAGTATTGGGTGGGTAACTATTATCGAGAGAGTATGCTAGTACATCTTTTTATGGTGCATAAAAGTATCGTGAACGCATGAGTAACTTTGTCAGTACTGTGTGGGTAACTATTATCGAGAGAGTAGGGTAACTAGTTTAATTTGGTGGTGGATGACTGCATCATGAATATATAGGTAACTTTATCAGTACTAGGTGGGTAACTCCATAAGTACAGGGTGGGTAACTATTACTGAGAGAGAACGGTAACTATATCGATTTCATGGTGGATAACTGCATCATAAACACATGGGTAACTTTATTAGTACATGGTGGGTAACTCCATCAATACAATACAAGGTGGGTAACTACTACCGAGAGAGGAGGGTAACTATATCGATTTTGTGGTGGATAACTCTATCACGAACACATAGATAACTTTATCGAACTTGGGTGGGTAACTATTACCGAGAGAGGAGGGTAACTACATCAATTGCAAGGTGGATAGCCACATCATGAACACATGGGTAACTTAATTATTACGGAGTGGGTAACTATTACCAAGAGATTATGTTTAACTAAATTGATTTCGTGGTAGATAACTGCATCATGAACACATGTGTAACTTTATCAGTACCATGTGGGTAACTATTATCGAGATAGTAGGGTAACTTTATCAGTACCACGTGGGTAACTTTATCATTTCGTGCTGAATAATTGCATCATAACTATACCCTAAACACCTAGGGGTAACTATTAGTAATTAGTTGATAACATTTAGCGGGAGAGCAAGGTAACTACGTTGACACATATTATGACCGAAATAAGGCGCGCCACAGACAATATCAATGGCGCGAAACTAAACTCTCCACTGATTTGAGGACTACGCTTAGGATTTTTCTATTAGTAAAATTTTATCATTACTTGGTGGGTAACTCTATAATTTCAAGGTGGATAACTATTACCGAGGGAAAAAGGGTAAATCTATCGATTTCGTGGTGGATAACTGCATTATAAATATACATGGTAGCTTTATCAGTACATGATGTGTAACTCCATTAGTAAAAGAGTGCATAACTACTACCTAGTGGGGCGGGTAAATAAATCAATTTGGTGGTGAATAACTCTATAAAGAACGCATGGATAACTTCATCAAACTTGGGTGGATAACTATTACCGAGTGAGAAGGGTAACTACATCGATTTTGTAGTGGATAGACATACATCATAAACAAATGGGTAACTTAATTAGTAGGACATGTAACTACACTAGTATGAGTGGCTAACTATTACCACAAGAGAGTAGAATAACTTAATTAGTATGTGGTGGTCCACCGGTCCGACAACACTCCGACGAGATACAGATGTGGTGGTCCGACAAGAGTCGTCACACACCGGTGAGGCCGATGACGTGTCACCCGATGAGAGACGTCCCTCGGCTCTCGGCGAACAACATATTCAGTCCGTCCGGGAGGACTGTTTTGGTAAAATTTGGCAAGCATTAAAGCATCAATCTCTCGAAATGCATATGCGCTTGGTTTTTTTTTAACAAGGAGGACCCCCGAAGGGGCTAGAAGCCTCATCTATTCCATACAGTGGGTGTACATAAATTTTACAGAGGACCCCATAAAATCTAGAAATAACACATAGACCCCTGACATAAGCAGAAAGGACCAAACTAAAAGATGGAAAATTACACTCGAGTCCTTCTCTTTCCCCACCGTCGAGCAAGATGGAGAAGCCAAGCTTGCCGTAGTCGTGCACCGCCGCGAGGACATGGCCACTTGCGTCGATGTCGACATGAACCTCAGCAACAGCTGGCTCCGACAGGGCCTCCCATCGGAGGTTGAACAGGAGCTGGAGCGCACCAGCAAATTTCTCAGGCCACCATGGACCTGCAGAGATGAGCTCGAGAAATTGTAGGCTTCATCACTCCATAGCCACCGCAAGCCGCCGCCTGCTGCATCACCGCACCCCCATCCACCACCATGGTGACTGACGAGGTGCATAGTAGCACAGCACAACACACGGCCGAGGCGACGCAGATTCGTCGCCGCTCCTTGATAACCCACCCGCCGTCAAGACTCCGGCTCCTGCCACGGGCCAGAGGAGACAGGAAAAGAAAGATGCAGCAGCTCCAAATCCGAGAACGAACCTTGTTGAGGAAGCCGTCTGGTGCCTTCTCCATCGCTGCCCTCGGCTTCCTCCATGGAAGCATCGCCGCCGGAAGAAGGAGCACCACACTAAGCCAGGATTGGTTCGAGAAATCCGGCTCTAAAGCTTCAAAGCAGGCCTTATTAGAAGGGATGCGAGATTCCCTCTGCCTTACTTGCGGCTCTGCTCGCCACCAGCAGAGCGCAGCTCGACAGAGGAGCATCAGGACGCCATGAATCTGGCCGCCAAGATCCATGGACCGACCCTCATTCAGCACGGAGCCATACACAGCAAAAGCAACAAAAGCAAAGCCTAAGATACTAATATGTACAGCCCGCGCATCGCAGCCCCATCTACGCCGACCGGCCGCGCCGCCGGAGGAGAAAGGGAAGCGAGCCGGGAGCGAACGGTGGTGGCAGCGGTTGACTCTCAAAAGCGAAGGGGAGAGAGGAGAAAGGGAAAGTGGTGCGCTTGGTTAATTTCTCTCTACAATGCCGAAGTGGGATCAGAATAAGTAAAAAGCTAGCGTACTCCAGTCTGCAGAGCAGCCGTGATGGGCTACTTGCAGCTGAGCCGGCCACCCACAGCGAGGCATCAGTGGGAGGAGTCATTCTGAACTTCTGAACCTCTTGCAGCAGCCATGCGCGATGCACTGCACTGCGTCGATGCAGCAAAATGTGTGCGACGCAATCCATCTTCTGCTGAAGCCTGCAGCTGCTGTGCTCCTTGCGTAGCAGCGAACAGAGAGGGCTAGCCTCTGGCGACGCGGAGAGCAGAGGGCCGCAGCCTCCGGGCGACGTGCGGCGAACGTTGGGGAGGGGGGCTCCCAACGGCAGCACGCGGCGAAGTGTGGGAGCCGGCCTCTCTGCGGCTGTACGTGGGGAACTGCCGGCAACGGCCTCCCAGCGCAAACTCCGGGCGACGACGGCGACGGGCGGAATCGCCGGGAAGCTGGGATATGGCGACGCGCGAGGGCCGCAGCCTCCCGGCGGTGGCACGGCGAACCGTGGGGAGCAGCCTCCCGGCGACGGCACGCGCCGAACAGTAGGGGCCGGTCTCGGAGGCAGAGGAGGCGGAGCGAGCCCGGCGGGACACTCGCCCGTCCAACCCACGCCGGCGGCAACCGGGTCGGAGGAGGAGGCAACAGATCGTCGGAGGAAGATTGAGGAGGAGGTGGGTCAACGACCGCAACGCCCAAGCTCATCCGCTTTGATCTGGACCGTTCGCATTCGACGCGATCGGACGGTAACGGACGAACTGCCGAGTTTGGCTAACTGCCGACCGTTCTAAAGATAGAAATCCCCTTTACTTAATCGTTTTTGTCTTTTAGTGTTCAGCACTTTACGTAGAGATTTTCTCACACTCACCAACACGCACGCGGAGCATCGCTGGCTGATCTGGGCATTTTCTTTCCGGACGTTCGCGGGAAATTAGCGCTGGGTGCGTGCGCGACCGCCGCACGTGCGTCGTCGGCTGTCGGAACGTTCTATATTTCACGCTAACCATAGAACGGTTGTTACCTAGTCGCGTCCTTAAGTTATTCTACTCTCTTGTGGTAATAGTTAGCCACTCATACTAGTGTAGTTACATGTCCTACTAATTAAGTTACCCATTTGTTTATGATGTATGTCTATCCACTACAAAATTGATGTAGTTACCCTTCTCACTCGGTAATAGTTATCCACCCAAGTTTGATGAAGTTATCCATGCGTTCTTTATAGAGTTATTCATGTATATTTATAATGCAGTTATCCACCACGAAATTGATAGATTTACCCTTTTTCCCTCGGTAATAGTTATCCACGTTGAAATTATAGAGTTACCCACCAAGTAATGATAAAATTTTACTAATAGAAAAATCCTAAGCGTAGTCCTCAAATCAGTGGAGAGTTTAGTTTCGCGCCATTGATATTGTCTGTGGCGCGCCTTATTTCGGTCATAATATGTGTCAACGTAGTTACCTTGCTCTCCGCTAAATGTTATCAACTAATTACTAATAGTTACCCTAGGTGTTTAGGGTATAGTTATGATGCAATTATTCAGCACGAAATGATAAAGTTACCCACGTGGTACTGATAAAGTTACCTACTATCTCGATAATAGTTACCCACACGGTACTGATAAAGTTACACATGTGTTCATGATGCAGTTATCTACCACGAAATCGATTTAGTTAAACATAATCTCTTGGTAATAGTTACCCACTCCGTAATAATTAAGTTACCCATGTGTTCATGATGTGGCTATCCACCTTGCAATTGATGTAGTTACCCTCCTCTCTCGGTAATAGTTACCCACCCAAGTTCGATAAAGTTATCTATGTGTTCGTGATAGAGTTATCCACCACGAAATCGATACAGTTACCCTCCTCTCTCGGTAGTAGTTACCCACCTTGTATTGTATTGATGGAGTTACCCACCATGTACTAATAAAGTTACCCATGTGTTTATGATGCAGTTATCCACCATGAAATCGATATAGTTACCGTTCTCTCTCAGTAATAGTTACCCACCCTGTACTTATGGAGTTACCCACCTAGTACTGATAAAGTTACCCATATATTCATGATGCAGTCATCCACCACCAAATTAAACTAGTTACCCTACTCTCTCGATAATAGTTACCCACACAGTACTGACAAAGTTACTCATGCGTTCACGATACTTTTATGCACCATAAAAAGATGTACTAGCATACTCTCTCGATAATAGTTACCCACCCAATACTGATATAGTTATCCACCAGTTACCATGATTTGTAAGGAGTTATAGCGTCCTAAGGCGGACGGGGGCGTCTTAACTCGTAAGCGTCACCAGCGGGCGCTTTAGGAGACTAAGGGACTAAGTCCATCATTTTTCTAAGACATAGAAGGGCACCTTCCCGTAAGCGTCATGGACGCCTTAAAATAGTGTTCATGATGTATTTACTATTCCAAATAAAAACAACGAAAAGTGGGAACTAGTTTCAGTTCAAAAAATTATCGCTAATATAGTGGGTAACTTACACACGACGGCCTGGATAACTCACGTGTTACTGGTGGGTAACTTTTTGGTCCGAAAAAAAAGTTGTCGGAACATATCAATATGAGATCTAGTTTCGAACATCTCGTCGCGACTAGTCCAGCAGTGAAAACGGATTTTAAATCGGACAAATGGTTTGATCTATAAAGCTTTTTGAATTTTCAAATTTCCGCATTTACTTAATCGTTTTTGTCTTTTAGTGTTCAGCACTTTACGTCGAGATTTTCTCACACTCACCAACACGCACGCGGAGCATCGCTGGCTGATCTGGGCATTTTCTTTCCGGACGTTCGCGGGAAATTAGCGCTGGGTGCGTGCGCGACCGCCGCACGTGGGTCGTCGGCTGTCGGAACGTTCTATATTTCACGCTAACCATAGAACGGTTGTTACCTAGTCGCGTCCACCTGTGAGATTTCTCCACAACTTTTGAGAATCTCACAATACTCCATTCGCATTGGCATGTCTGACAATCTCGGAGGCTCTGAGATCGCAAAAATGGCACATCAAATAACTTATTTCAAATGACTTGTCGTTTTTTTATCTCACGTTTTTGGATAAGACAAAGTGAATGGCGTTTTTCTGAGATTCTCATAGTTTCTGATATTTTCAGAACCCCTTTTAGTGTGGCGTTTTTTAGGACGGACCAAATCTAGCTGAAAGGTTTGGTGGGGTCATTAGTGGTTGAAAGTTTGCTTAGGGCCCGCTTGGATTGGCCGGTGACGTTACGGAGCGGAAATTAAATTGTAACCCCACGCGCACGCAGTATTTTTTGGGTAGATAAAGTGGTCCGTGAAATAATAGTGATGTTTTGGCTGTTAAATCAGAATCCAATCGAGATCTTAAGGACAAAAGATACTTGAAGGAAACAGAGTGAAGACAAGCTATAAACACGTGCGTCACACTGACCCTATTTGGTTGGGCTTAATTTTGGTTCTTGACTTTTGACATATACCCACCTGTAACATAATCTAAAACTAGCTGGGTGGCCCGCGCATTTGCGCGGCTAGATTAAATACAGTATTTGACATGAATTTGTGTACTATCTCTTTCTACGAAAATCTATTATATAGCTCAATTATTACTACGTTTGTGTTAATTTAAAAATCTAAATATACGTATAAGATGAGTGTAGCAACAATTGCATGACTCAAGTAACATGATTGTATTTTGATATTAGCAATATTTCCATTTATTTTATTCAATATTTTGTGAGGATCGTTTTGTAGTGACATTAGTAGATTATAATGGTAATAAGATCTGCTTGCTGCATGATACCATAGATTATACCATACGAATATTTGGTTATGACATCAAATCCTCATCCCTGGTGTGTACCTTCCCACCAATAGTTATTTCTAGGAACCTTACATCCACGTGCTTAAAATTTGTGATTTATTCCTCTATGATTCATCAATGGCCGTATTGAGTTATTTTATATCTCCAAACATGCTCATGTTAATTCTATATTCTTTGTCAGCTTTTGTATATCACATGGAGTTTGTTAAAGTGTATGCATGGAAACCTCGATAATACCAAACGACCAATATAAACCTACATTCGAGACCATGGTGACTTGAATCTATATGTGACGTTTTTTTTCCAGCATAAATGTACCTGAACACATATGAGCTATCGATGGGGCGAAGCTTTATACAAAGTCAGGTAGTTGGTAGGTGATACGATCATGCTTAACACGCTCATACGTTTTGTTTCAAAAATAATCAAACATACCTGCTTGCAGCGCTGCTAAACATACGCACCATACATTGATACATGAATAGTCGACGCCATTAATGTAGGATGATATATATGCTCCTTGTCATCCTCCTCCAATGCCGACCAAGTCCACAAATACTACTCGCATATCGTTCCAATTTGTTGGTGTAGTTCAAGGCCTGAAGTGTGGTAATATATCAAGTCAAGTTATGTAGTGAACGCTGGCGAGAGAGCCGCCCAAGCGTTGTGCTGCGGCCGCCGGCGTGATGGCGATGCATGAGTACATACAGTGATGTCACAGTTCCTGCTAATCAACTTATGAACCTGAAAGCCAAACTTGGAAGCCAGCGTAAGTAAGTTGGACGGCCGGAGATATCGCCTTGTTCGCGATCTCAAAACAGCCTTGCTCACGGTCGCAGCCGATGTTCTCTGGCCGGACTAAATCGATTTTGACCAGCTGTATCTCCGACTTTCAGTTCAGCATACGCGACTCTGGCCATGTAGCTGTTCTGCGACGCCTTCCATTATCTGGTTCAGTGCTCCAGGCCTACGGCGTCCTCTCTCGTGCCTCTTGCGAGTATAAGACAGGAGATCGCCGCTCGCGACTGATGAGTCGGTGATGCCCAGTCAAGACGCCACGGGGAAAGCAGCGGCATCTTATCCACCTTGCACGTCCTGATCCAACCGGAAGAAGGGTAAACGTTCAGATGGATAGCAGATTCAACTCGTCGTCGTCGCCAAATCAAGGAGGAAGGCCGGCGGAGAGAAATCGACCTACACTCTTCTCTTTATTCTGAAGACGATCGGTTTCCTTGTCAGATGCCTTCTTTTGATACACGAATAGCTGATAGGTCATGTGTGGACTTCTTACCTGGAGATAATTACTTTCTCTACTCCGCATGAATCTTCAAGTTCTTGCGTACCACCCGCAAAAAAACTACTTGAGTTCTTGCATATGTGCCTTCAGGCTTCACTCCTAATCATCTGGATGCAAATTCATTAGAAGGCGGACCTGTGCATGAGGAGATGACGTGACCTCCTTGGATCATCAGAAAACAACCATGCACATCTGATGCAAACTGCATGCTTGATCACCAACCAAACTCTCCACTACCGTGAAGCTCTGCACTGGATTTTGGTTCTTGGGGTCGGCATGTTACCACAGATTCAAACCATCGTTGGGCTTCCGTTGTTGCTTCCTCCAGATCAATATGGCCATCCGGCCGTACTCCTAGAAGATATTGAGTTAGAAGGACACCTTCAGTGTTTGTCTGCGCAAGATCGCCGTCATCCCTTAAAGCTCACTTCGCCGAAGTGATATCCCGTTGTCGCCTCGAGCTCATCATCGGACTTTATGCTGGGCCGAGGACAGTGACCGTCACCAAATCGCCGTTGTGAAGCCAGACCACGCCGTCGACATCTATACATACTACTCCATCGTGCAAAACCTGCGCAGGCTGCAAAAATATTCGCAAGGGTTTCTCTTGCTGGAGTAGCATCAATTAGGAGTTTCTTATTTATCCTCGTGGGGTTTCCAATCTTCAAGTAGGCGGATTTTGTGTCAAGGCTGTAGCCATAGGCAGACGTGATCGATTATACCTAATTATACCTAGTACAGAGGACGGCCGGTGATATCGCCTTGTTCACGATCTCGAAACAGCCTTGTTCACGATCGCCGCCGATGTTATCCGTCTGGACAAAACCAATTTTAACCGTCTGTGAATCCGGCTTTCTATCCAACATACGTACATACGTGCGAATCCTGGCCATGCAGGTTCTCCGCGACACCTTCCATCATCTGGTTGAGTGGTCAAACCTACGGCGTCCTCTACATTGCCTTTCGCGAGTATATGACGGGAGTTCGCCACTCGCGACCGATGATTCGGTGATGTCCCAGGGTCCCCTGCCTATCGGCCCATCGCTCTAGCAGTCTGAAAGTCGAACGAATATAAGTTGGACGGCCGGCAAAATCTTCTGGTCTTGCACGACCACAGACGCGATGACCGCGATGGCTACAGAAGGCTAGAGTGGCGCAGGCGAGCAGACAAAGATCCCGAGCGCTCAATCGAAGAAAGGATGGATGATTATTGCAGATTTCATCTTTATAAAGGGGACGATGGTAAGCTTCGCTCTAACCACTCGCTGAGAAATTGCAGGGAATTCGATCAACTTGCAATTGAACATATACTACGACTGCAAAAAGATGGACGCGCACCCCCTCAACTAGTGCAGACTCCGTCGACTGCATCACAAGCACAGCCTGTTCAGGCATATCCAGCGCCGCAACAAGTACAACAAGCACAGGTATACTCCATACCACCGCAAACACAACCTACTCAGGTGTATCCTGCACCAACACCAGCGCAACCGACGCCAGTGTACATGGTGCCAGCACAACCCGTTACGGGAACACAAATGGCAGCAGCCGTGCATCAGATGTAGCAAGGAGATGAACAAAAATATCCCGTAACTCGCGGGCAGATGAACATGATCCAGCGAGGACGTCCCTCCAATAGAGAGCAAAAGTTACAAACTCGACATGTCAATATGGCGGTCATGGCACCCCCAGCTATCACAGATTTTTTGAAAGGATCAGAAACTCCGATTGTCTTCAATCGAGAGGATCATCCACCCGCAGTATATCGACTAGGGCATGCAACTTTGGTACTCGACGCCCAAATCGGAGGCTACGCCATGACCAAGGTCTTTATGGACGGAGGTAGCGGCCTCAACATAATCTTTGCAGATACGTTACGCAGAATGAACAAATCAGTCGAAAATCTGCCAAAGTCCACCAGTACCTTCCACGGTATCGTCCCAGGCAAAGCAGTGCTCCCAGAAGGCAGCATACAACTGGATGTTACGTTTGGAGATCCTACTCACTTCAGAACCGAGTCGATTGAGTTCGAAGTGGTCGATTGGAAGTCACAATACCATGCAATACTCGGGCGCCCCACTTTCGCTCGATTCATGGCCGTCCCACACTACGCCTACCTCAAGCTCAAAATGCTAGGACCAAAAGGAGTCATCACGATCAACGGGAACTTTCAAAGGTCAGATTCATGTGACCGTGACTTCAGCAAAATCTCAGAGATGTACGGGATGGAGCAATCACTCGCCGAGCTTGAGGTCTCCAATGACCGTGTACCTCTACCAAAAAGCAAGAGGATGGAAATCGACAGAGGGCTCAAGGCCATCAACGACGCGATGGAGCACAAGGGGCACCCGACTGAACCTTCAGAGACGGTCACCATGTCGTCAAGTCCCACTAGTACATAGAGGGGCGCATCTGCGTCAATTCTATGCATAGATATGTAATAGCACATAATGTCGGAAGAACCAGCAGGTTTCAGACGCACTATTTTCCCTTACCATGGTACCTAAGGGGACTGGAAGGTTTTTAATGAGGCGGCTTGCTGGTCGAACACATATTTTGAATAAAGATACATGTTCCTCCATATTTCTCATATATGCATTTTATCGTTTACCCCACTCGATATACTCGGGGGCTGGGTCAAGCATAAAAACTCAAAAACCCCACTCGATATACTCGGGGGCTGGGTCAAGCATAAAAACTAAAAAACCCCACTCGATATACTCGGAGGCTGGGTCAAGCATACAAACTCAAAAACCCCACTCGATATACTCGGGGGCTGGGTCAAACAGAAAATCCAAAACCCCACTCGACATACTCGGGGGCTGGGTCAAACAGGAAACACAAACCCACTCGATAAACTCGGGACCTGGCACAAATCAAAAACACAGAAGTGTTACTCGAGGATTGCCCCGATTATACCACAATCAGTCGAGTCAAAGCTAAGAACGGCGTCTTCTGCGGTCAAAACTCTGAACATTGGGCCCACACAGACACGTCTTGTCAAAACGGTGAGCGCACGCCTAAGACGTCACGAATGACGTTAGGGGCAGAGACAACGTCCACGCTCGAGTAAGGGGTTCGAGACTACAATCGACAAAAGAATTCGACTGGCAAAAGGTACTCCCATGGGAGCATATCAAAAATTTCTTGCGATTAATCAAAAAGGAGAAAATTATTGAGATTATCCTCTACTTCAAACGAAATAAAGCATAATCTCGGGGGCTACTCCCATGGGAGCGCTGACGCGCTCCCATAGATTTCAAAGACAAAATATTTCGATTGGCCGAAGCAGTGCAGAAGGATGATTTGAGATTGTCCTCTATTGCAAGACAAATAAATCACAATCTCGGGGGCTACTCCCACGCGCTCCCATAGATTTCAAAGCAAGGTAAGAAAATTCACTCGACTACAGATTCGACAAAAATGCATTAAGTACTACACAAATCAAGGAATCATACTTCATAAATTCCCGGACTATGCCAATCGCAGATGTTTCGGATGCTGCATGCGCAAATGCAAAGGTAAGACCCGCCGAGCAATCGAGATGGGCCGAGGGACGCTCCAACAGTGTTTTCCCTTGCAATTTTCTGTGTCAACAGACATGATGAAAATCCTGACGGACGCGTTAGGTATCAAAAGTTAAACTGCAGAACGAATCAGTAAGACCTACAACGGCCTGAGTCGAGTCTGTCCAGTATGTTCCAGCTTCGAGTCCAGGGACTCGAACCTGATTGAAGGCTAGTATGGTTTCGCCCGAATGTGTGGTTAACTGAGCTCGATTTTCGAGTGAATCAGGCCTGCTATGTCAATATCCCTAGGCAAAATCTTTCGACTGCGTTCCAGGCTCGAGTCGGGGACTCGAGTCTGACTGAAGACTAGTATGGTTTCGCCCAAATGTGCGGTTAATTGAGCTTAATTTTCGAGTGAATCAGGCCTACTATGTCAATATCACTAGGCAAAATCTTTCGACTATGTTCCAGGCTCGAGTCCGGGGACTCGAGTCTGACTGAAGACTAGTATGGTTTTGCCCAAATGTGCGGTTAACTGAGCTCAATTTTCGAGTGAATCAGGCCTACTATGTCAATATCCCTAGGCAAAATCTTTCGACTGTGTTCCAGGCTCGAGTCCGAGTCCGGGGACTCAAGTCTGACTGAAGACTAGTAAGGTTTTGCTCAAGTAAGCAGTTAACTGAGCTCGATATTCGAGTGAATCAGGCCTACTATGTCAATATCCCTTGGATAGTATACACATACAATCGAAACAAATCAGAGATTGAAAACTACATCGGGTCAGAAGAACAAGTTCAGAAGACTATGACGTGCACGATGAAGGGGCACATGCTCGATTCTTTGAGTCAAGCAAGAACTCGGGGGCCAATGACGAGGTTATACTCTGCGGGTACCCCAGCGTAAAGGTACATGGTACACGTGATGATCAAAGAAGCCCAAGGATTAATCGAAGCCCACGAAGGAAGGCCCAAGACGAAGAGTGCTTTCCAAGTTAGATCAAATTATAGTCGGTTAAGACTTTCCATACATGTAACCTTGGTCGGTTATGTTTTCTGAGACCCAGCCTCCTATATAAAGGCTGGGAGGGTGATCGATCAGGACAAGAAAAACCATAGCCACCAGAACCCCGGTGAGATCAACAGCTCGCCGGACCTTTGTAACCTTCATATCCACATAATCAATACAGACAAGCAGGACGTAGGGATTTTACGTCACTCGAGGGCCCTGAACCTGGGTAAATCCCGCTTGTCAGCCGTCGATTCCGCCAATACTACGCGTTCTCTACCACATAATCAACCCTAGGTATAGCAACCATGGGACTTGCCGAGGACACCCCTCGTCACCGGAAAAACCAGGATCGTTTAAAAAACCCAGCATACCACGATCGGGAAAAAACTCGACATACCAGCCTACGCTAAAACAAACCCTGCTACAAACAGGGTCAAACACCGTCTATTCATCCCCTCAATGCAACAAAGAGAAAAAACCCAATCCCCCGACCACGATCCCCACGCGCTCCCCTCCCACGGCCGCCTCCGACATGGGCGACGCTGCCACACGACCCACTATGTCGCCGCCTCGGCTGATGTCTGATGGTCGCCGCCACCGTCAGCCGTGAAGCCCGCTGCCACTGCCTCCGGCGATGGGAACGGAGTATACTGTATACCCCGTCGGCGCAAAGCAGACCACCATTGTCCGAGTCTAGCAAGGCCATGCCACGCCGGCGACCGTACCAGGCCGTCGCCATGATGCCATCGGCCCGGAAAGAGCCAGGCAAGAGCACGTCACGCCGGCACGCAGCAGGCCGTGGCCGTCAAGCCTGACCAAAACGTGTCAGGAGTCTTGATCCTGTTCCTTGCTCCGGCGACCTTCCTTGCCCCTGCTCTCCAACACCGCCGTGTGTTGCGATTTTTTAACGAGGGACGACAAATAGATGAGCTCAGCGACTAGGGACATAATTTTGCTAGAAGACCAACATAGGAGCTGTACCAAGAGACTAGGGACATGAGCAGGAAGAGCAAGTAGGGACAGGAGTAGGGACATAGCAACAAGACATTTTTTCACTTCAATCAGAGGTATAAAATCTAATTTCCCATACAGTCAAACAAAATAATAGTGCTATTGAGTGCTCTTTGCTAATAGAATCGCCTAACCCCACTCCATAATTTCTTCACTATAAATGATCTATTGCATTGTTAGGCCAACTATTTTTTCATGTGTAAAGAAACGAGCTCTGAGTCTTGCCATTCTTCAGAGCTCGTTTATACTTTTCTATGTCACCTTCACTCAGAAATACATTGTGAGGAAATTGCTGCCACTTATGATCTGGTATGGAGAGTTGGGTACACTTCGAAATTTTTCTTTATTGGCTTATACCAATGAGTTCTTAAATAGTGAGTTATTTTCTAATCGAAAGCAGATAAGCTATTTTTCTATTCAAGTAACTATATAGCTTGTTTTGTCATGCACCCATTCCAGCTTGATATCGGTTCACAAACAATGTTGAGGAGTACAAGTTTCCATCACAGCCCAGACACCTTAAAAATATTAAAACCACACTGTCAGAGCGGCAAAACGTGGATATCCTTTATTTGGCTTTAATGAGAGATTATTAGCTGGGTTTTGCTTCATATTCATATGGTGTCAATTATAGCCTTTACCCAATAACACAATAAGTGCTATGGAACCTTGATGTTTTTGGAAAATTATTGACATGTCATGCGAAGAAACAAACTTGAGTCAGTGGCAAACGAACATGAATTCAGCTACCTAATATGTTCAAAGCTGCACTGACGAAAATATCCACAAAATTGCAAACCAAGTTAGATCATATCTCCAAATCCAATTTATTTATTATCCCGTAGCAACGCACGGGTATTATGCTAGTTGTTTTAATATTTACTATTATAATTATGTTGTTGAGGTTTCTAGTTGTAGTTAAAAGAATACTTGATAAATTTATATTCAAGGTTGTGTATAAAAAAAATCAGAAGTTCGTATTTAGGTAAACAAAAGTTATATACAAATAAGTAAAATAATGTTTAAATCAACTAAATATATGAGACATGTACAGTGAAAGCTTCATTCAAATGTTTAAGTGTTTTTCCTCTTTTTCGCATTGACAATATATTAAAGTAGTTTGCTTTTGGGAGGATCATATTCATCATGATTTTTAGAGTTACAATAGGAAGTCATATGTAATAGATAGCTCTCCAATAGAACATTAAATTTCGCACGCCACTCCTACCGTCATGTATCTAGCTAGTTTGACATTCATTGTCGGGAGTTTAGGGTTTGATAAAGCCATGCAATACTTGCTTAGAACAACGCGTATCTCCCATGTATTCATACTATCTTTTTTATTGTCTTTCATAATGGGTTGATGTAACAGCCCAACGTTTGAAACCTGAAAATCTGTATAAAATTTTCACTTTTGCTTCATACCTGCATCATTGCATCATGACATCCATTTGTAATTACTAAACAACAACACACTAACTTTGTTGGGCAACCTTGGAAACAAAATGGCCAACTTGCTCCAACCAAAATCTTCAAACAAAGAAGACACTCAAGTTGCACAACAGAAATACTTGGACCTCCCAAAATTGTGAAGGAAGTTCCAAGGGTTGGAAACGATAATTTTGCAATTGCTCTAATTTTTCCAAATGGGCAACTTTTTGTGAGTCAGAAAATATGCCGTATTTGAAGCCGTTGAACAAATGTTGCCCAAAATATTTTTTGTTGACCACACCAAAATTTGGGGAGCCTCTATATTGCATTGGGAGGCTACTGGAATTTTCTGACATTTTTACAAAATGTTCAATTGCCTCTTCTAATTCAAATAAGTTGCTGTCCAAAATTTAATTCAGAAAAGGACCTAATTGTAATTCCCGGAGGACCTGCCTGTGGTGAACCAAATTCTACCAGGGACCTCGTTGTAAAATCGTCATCTCTCTCTCCTCCGTCGCTGTAGCGACCGAGCCTCCATGCTCGCGCCGCACCCGCGAGTTCGCCGTGCACGCCGCGCCTCGCCTGGACCCGCACTGCCTCCACCTGCAGAAGAAGAGCCTCACGAGGACCCCGTGCTCACTGCCCCACCTGCTCCCGTTCCCCTCCTCTCTGCCTCTCTCCGTCTTCCTGCCATGGCCGCACCCTAGTCGGCGCTCCGCCGCATCGCCGACCTTCCCGGGCTCCCCGAGCTCATCGAAGACTGCAGAAAGGTCCGCCTCGTCGCCCTCTACGTGCTCCTCCGTGGAATCGAGGCGGGAGGCCCTGTACCGCCGCCGCGGTGCAACTTCCTCTCCGCCCCCGACGCCACTCCGCCGCCGGAATCCGCCGCCGTCGACCTTCCTCCGGCCACCCCGACCCCTCCAACGAGCTCGTGGTGAGCAACCCGTGCCCTTGCGCACCCTCCCCTCTCCCTATCTCACGCTGGTCCGCTCCACATCACCGGGGCAGCACGCCGTTCGTCGCCGTTGTTCTTCTCGCACGCCCGGTCGAGGAACCGGCTCAGCCGGGCTGGGAGCCGTTGCTCTCGGGCCCGTGACCGGCTGCTGGGCCGGCCCAAACCGGCCGAGAGGCCGGAGCCCTCTGTTGCCAGGCCGGCACAGAAACCGGCCCAGCCGGGCCACAGGCCGGCTACACAGTTTCTTTTTTTTCTGTCTAGGTTTTTCTTTTCTCCCTTGTTAGCAATGATTCCCCGCTACTCCCTCGCGACGCTAGGGTTATCGAAACTCGATGATTCCTTCGAGTTCCATCGTCCATGCTAGAACTCGACTATTTATTATTATTGTTGTTGAACCTAATCAATGTAATTAACAACAAATATTCAAAAAGGGGAAAACAATAAAATTAATAACTTTTCATCGGGACCTCGGAAAAATGTGTTCGATATACTAAAACGTTCAGAAAATTATGAATCACCTGGAATAACCTTCAGCATGCATATTTGATCACCACTACATTAATGTACTCCTAGTAGCCCTAAAATCACTAAGTTTTGATATGGGGTTATTCCAAGTACTGCAAATAATAGGATGGGGACCCCATTTAACTTGTTGATCATGTTCGAAGCTATTAGGGCGCATCTAAAATGTCATGCCATCATGTGTTTGCGCATTGCATTGGTGAAGCATGTGTGGTGATTGATTGTATCTTCCCGTGTTTTGTGCACCGGTAGATCAAGGAGGTGAAGTGCCACCCCCGTTTCTTGACGATCCCTACTACCAGCCGTATCAACAAGGCAAGCGTAATCCCCCCTCTGAGCATATCTTATCCTATTTTCCGCAATTATTTTCTCCACTATAATATTGCATGCGGTTCTAAATGTCTTTTGCCTGGATTAGAGTATCCTACTAGTTGCATTAGAATCCTGTTGCCAATACCTGTTTTACCTTCCTATTACCATAGGTTTGTATTGTTGGCCATGGAATACTTACTATGCTATGCAAGTGCTTAGCCATGCTTAGTGAAATGCCTAGTTGTACTAGGGATGGTGAATGCTGGAAACAGGTGTTAACTTGTGACAGTGATGTTGATGGTGGAGAATTGTGGAGATGGATAATAAAATGCTAAGAAGGTGGGGATGAGAGGCCACATGGAATGTGGTGGGTTGTCTCGTTCTTGCCGCCTAGGTGCGAGTTCTGTACCTCCTGAACCAAGACTGAGCGTGCAACCATGCGTGAGGCCTATGCAATTGCAGGAACCCTCATAGACTAAATAACTCGAGCGGGGCTAGCCAGGGTCCTCTAGTTTGGCTTTCCATTTGCGCGTGCGTGATGGTGTTGAACTGAGATGAGGATGGTGGTGTTAGGAAAATAAGTGGCCGTGGGGCGGGGTGTTGTGATCCTGGCAGCCCTACTGCCACTGATGATCCTGGAAAGTCCTTAACGAGGGAGAAGTCGACACCGCTCCCACCCAGCCGGCTTTCCAAGGAAGAGAGCTAATGCGCAGGTAATGGGCCGGACGGTACGCGTGGCAAACATTGTACACCCCTGCAGGGTAAATCTTTTCGAAAAGCCGTGTCCACGGTTACGGACGACTTGGGAATGGACGATGATCATAGAATAACTTAAACGGAATGATTAAAACTGGGTACTAGAGGTACCAATTCACGAATGTAAGGTTGACTTCCTCGAGGGTGATTCGGGGAGGTGCCTTTGATGAACAGGTACAATGGTGATGTGGTGATGTTGAGAAAGGTGATCTCAAAGAAAAGAGTTACTTCTTACCCCTCTTTGAAAATGTTCTAATAGTCGATGCCATGAGTTGTGTTTTTTAAATAAAATCAGCTTTATGCAAAACAGCCATAAAACCTTGAAAGCCAATCATCGAGCATATATTAGCTCTTAATCTTGCGAGTTCGTCGAACTCAACGTCTTTGCTTTTGTTTCAGAGGAGGACTTCACCGACCTCGAAGGTGGGTTCTTTGTGGACGTCGACGAGTAGTCTGGGGTTCCCAGGTGGCAGCTTGGGACATCCTGGAACAGCTGGCGTTGTGATGTTTATCTGTAGGCCTCTTAGGCCATATGTTGGTTCTTGTTGTTTAGAACAACCTAATTTGCTTCCGCTTGATGTAATGTTGGGTCTGTGACCTCTGGTTGTCATTTGCTATCTTTCTCTATTATAAGAGTTGAACTATATGATTTTGTGTCGTAGAGTCTGTGATGTGCCAGTTGTTCCACAAGTCTTGATCTTACTATTATGCTTGATAGTTGTGCCTGTGTTAAGGCATCAATCGGGGTGTTGTGTTGTGGATGATTCCCAGCAACGCCTGCCAAAGGTTTTGGCCGGGGATTGGTAAACCCGTAACCTCCGGTTGTATCGCTTAACCGGTGACACAGCATCACTGTATATACAGTCGGGTCGGGCGCCACAAGTTGGTATCAGAGCAGTACTGCCTGTAGGAAACCCTTCTACTGGTCGATGTTGAGTCTAGTGTTTGTGAAAATATTTTAACCTAAAAATGAGTTGTGAAAACCATCTTAGGATTCTTTTTACTCCTTATCTGGTTACCCTCTAATCTCGGAGCAATCTTACCTCGATTTGATTTAAAGGTTTTACTTCTCACCTGTTACTTCAAATGATTAGAAACGGGGTGGGTTCGACCTTTAGTGTTATGTGTCACGTTGCTCCCGCTGCGTTGCAATCCCAAATCAACTCAGATGTTTCTACCGAATCAATCATTTGATCCTTTCTTTGGGTTTTAACCCAGGACTTGAACATAAGGTCCCGGATTGTGCCAACTAGAGTGTGTTAAGTTGTGATTTCTTAACTCTCACTAGTAGCACATGATGCTGATCTTGACCCAAGTTCTATCTGTTGTTTTCCTTCTCGCAAAGTATTATCGTCCCTAGTCTGTGTACTTGTGTAGACGCTAATGCTATTGTTCGACCATTCGGAGAAAGATACTAACGTGTCATTGTCAAATCTCCAGAATGGCTCGAGGAGGTCGTGGAGGCGTGGAGGCCGTGGTGGTCGCGGTAACCACAATGATGATGAGGATGATCTGCCGCCACCACCCACATGGCTCAAGTCTTGATGGCCATTGAGGAGAACCGTGGGCGCAATGAGCGCTTGCTTGAGCAGTTGGTGCAGCAGAATGCACGGAGGAACGAGTGCAACACTCTCACTGAGTTCCTGCGCTCCAGCCACCCACCTTTGCTGATGCTAAGGAGCCACTGGAAGCTGATGATTGGCTTCGTGCTTTGGAGCGCAAGTTCTCCGCGCTGCATGTCCCATTGGCTGAACAAGTCAACTTTGCCACCTATCTCTTGGTTGGTGCTGCTGGCTGTTGGTGGGAAAGCCATGTGGCTTTGTTTCCAGCCAACCATGTCTTCACTGGGGGATTCCGCACTGCCTTCCGTGCGGAGTACATTCCCCAGCCAATCATGGATCTGAAAGGAGGGAGTTCCTGGATCTGCAACAGGGACGGATGGACCTCCGCACTTATGGTCGTGAGTTCAACCATCTCTCTCGTTACGCCCCAAGGGACGTGACCAATGATGCTGACAAGCAAGAGCTGTTCCGCAAGGGTCTGAATCCGCAGCTCCGCTATGAGCTATTGCCCTTCAGGTTCCAGACCTATCAGGAGCTGTTCAACCAGGCTTTCACTCTTGAGCAAGGAAGAAAGGAACTTGAAGCTTCCAAGAGGCCCGCACATGGGGATCACCAGAGTTCCTCGGGTTCTGAGAGCAAGAAGCGCAGGGTGTTTGTCCCCTACAGCGCCGTACCTCGTGCTCCCTTCATGCCGAGAGCAGGATAGGCCACCTCCTCCGTCCCCACTACTTCGACACTTGGGTAGGCGGAAGTGGGTACCGTCCTATGCTACCTGCTCCACCTGGACTCACTTGCTACACCTGTGGCCAGGCTGGTCACTACTCCAGGGAGTGCCCCCAGAAGGCACCTCTCGCTATAACTCCTGCACGAGCCCCTGCCACTCCAACTGGCAAGGCTGGATTTGGTGCGTGGTCGCCTGAACCACGTCTCTGCTGAAGAAGCTGAAGAGGATCCTGGCGTCCTTATGGGTGAGCTTCGAATCAACAACCATCTTGCTACCGTTTTGTTTGATTCTGGAGCATCGCATTCATTCATCTCTATTGCGTTTGCAAAAGATCACCAAATACCGTTTGAGAAGATGAGCAGTCCCTTGATGATCTCTACCCCTGGCTCCAAATGGCAAACCGATGGCGTTACTCCTGAGGTCCAGATTATCATAGCATCCCTGTCCTTCCCTTTCCCGTTGATAGCCTTGAGGTCGAAGGGCCTTGATGCCATACTGGGCATGGACTGGTTAGCAAGATACCATGCTAATCTCGACTGTGCTGCTAAGTCCATCACCGTGACCCACCCTTCCGGTTACGATGTGCAGTTTTGGGCTACATATTCAGGACCTCCATCATCAGACAATCCCCTCTCCCCGGAGATCACCCTATGTTTCATGGAAGGCTTGTCCCCTCCTGAAATCCAGGACATACACGTGGTGTGTGACTTCCCGGATGTGTTCCCAGAAGAATTGCCTGGCATGCCACCTGATCGAAGTGTGGAGTTTGTCATAGACTTGCTTCCCGGTACTGCTCCAATTTCCAAGAAGCCCTACCGCATGCCGGCGGAAGAGTTGGCTCTATTGAAAGAGCAAATTGATGAGCTGTTGCGAAGGATTTTATTCAGCCTAGCAGTTCACCTTGGGGTTGTCCGGTACTCTTTGTCAAGAAGCGGGATTCCACCGTGCCCGTTGTTCTGATTATCGACCGTTGAATGCGGTGACAATCAAGAACAAGTATCCTATTCCCCGATCAATGATCTGTTGGATCAGTTAGCTGGTGCAAGAGTATTCTCCAAGATGGATCTGAGGTCAGGGTACCATCAAATAAAGATCAGAAAGGAGGATATCCCAAAGACGGCATTTGTTACTCGCTATGGCTCATATGAGTATACCGTCATGTCCTTTGGTCTCACAAATGCTCCAGCTACTTTCATGAGGCTCATGAATTCCATTTTCATGGATTATCTTGATAAGTTTGTCGTCATTTACATCGATGACATCCTCATCTATTCTAAAACCGACGAAGAGCATGATGAACACCTTCGGTTGGTTCTGACACGGCTTCGTGAACACCGTCTCTATGCCAAGTTCTCCAAGTGTGAGTTTTGGTTGGATAAACTTGTCTTCCTTGGACATGTAATATCTGCCAATGGTGTGGAAGTCATCCCCGACAAAATTCAAGCTATTCTAGACTGGAAAACTCCAATGTCAGTCAAGGACATTCGTAGCTTTCTCGGATTGGCGGGTTACTACCGCCGATTCATCGAAGCTTTCTCCAAAATAGCCAAGGCATTGACTGACCTTCTCAAGAAGGATAGAAAGTTCGTATGGACTGCCGAAGCTGAAGAGAGCTTCCAACCTGAAAGCCAAGCTCACGTCCGCTCCTGTGCTTGTCCTGCCGGACACAAGCAAGGATTTCGTCGTCTTCTGTGACGCCTCTCTACAAGGTTTGGGCTGTGTGCTAATGCAAGATGGCCATGTTGTGGCTTATGCTTCTCGCCAACTTAAGCCGCATGAGCTCAATTACCCTACTCATGATCTAGAGCTTGCCGCTGTGGTCTATGCTTTGAAGCAATGGAGACCATACCTGTTTGGTAACCGATGCGAGATCTTCTCGGATCACAAGAGTCTAAAGTACCTCTTCACCCAGCCGGATTTAAATCTCAGGCAAAGGCGTTGGTTGGAGTTAATCACGGACTACAATGTGAGTCTGAACTATCAACCCGGCAAAGCAAACGTCGTGGCTGACGCGCTAAGTCGGAAGTCCTATTGCAACAATCTGATGATTGAAGCGGCCCAACCTTCCCTTCATGAAGAATTCTCCCGTTTGAACTTGGAAATGGTTCCCTCCGGCTATCTAGCAAATTTGGAGATCAAATCTACTCTTGTAGACCAGATCAAGGATGCTCAGAAGCGTGACAAGGGTATTCTGAAAATCAAGGACAATATTGCTAGTGGGAAGTACAAATGCTTCTCTGTCGATGAATCCGGAGTTGTTTATTTCGGTGACCGTCTAGTGGTACCCAAGAAGCGGAAATTGAGAGAGCTGATCCTTCAGGAGGCTCATGATACACCTCTCTCTATCCATCCCGGTAGTACCAAGATGTACCAAGACCTTCGACCACAATTCTGGTGGACTCGTATGAAACGGGAAATCGCCAAGTTTGTTGCTGAATGCGACACCTGTCGTCGGGTAAAAGCTGAACATCAAAGACCTCCTGGCACTCTTCGCCCTATTGCAGTCCCGAGTGGAAATGGGATGAAATTGGTATGGACTTCATCACCGGTTTCCCAGATCTCAAAAGGGCAACAATGCAATCTGGGTAATCGTTGATCGTCTTCCAAGGTTGCCCACTTCCTACCAGTCCGTGAGATATACGTGCAAGTCAACTTGCTGAGTTATATTTGGCTCGTATTGTTCCATTGCACGGGGTCCCTTTGAGGATCATATCGGACCGTGGAAGTATCTTCGTCTCCAAGTTCTGGCACAGTTTCCAAACTGCTATGGGTTCCCGTCTCAACTTCAGTACCGCTTACCACCCCCAAACTGATGGTCAGACCGAAAGAGTGAACCAAGTGTTGGAAGACATGCTTCGAGCATGTGTAATCTCTTTTGGCAAGGGTTGGGAAAAGTATCTTCCTTTCGCGGAATTCTCCTACAACAATAGCTATCAAGCTAGTCTGGGCATGGCTCCATTTGAGGTTCTATATGGAAGAAAATGCCGCACTCCTCTAAATTGGTCTGAGACCGGAGAGAGGGCACTCTTTGGTCCAGATATCATCAATGAAGCTGAGGAGAAGGTTCGGATCATAAGAGAAATCTGAGATTGCTCAGTCTAGGCAGAAGAGCTACTATGACAAGCATCATCAAGAGGTTCATTATGAAATTGGTGATAAAGCTTATCTCCGCGTCTCTCCCCTTCGTGGCGTTCGCCGCTTCGGAATCAAAGGGAAATTGGCACCTCGCTATGTTGGTCCTTTCACCGTTCTAGAAAAGCGAGGAGATCTTTCTTATAAGTTGGAGTTACCGGTCAAATTCCCGAATGTACATGATGTGTTTCATGTCTCTCAACTTCGCCGGTGCTTCAAGGATCCTATCCATGGAGTCAATCATGAAGAGCTAGATCTCCAGGAAGATCTTACCTATCGCGAGCATCCTATCCGTGTTCTGGATGAAGCTGAAAGAAAGACTCGTAACAAGACCACCAAGTTTCTTAAAATTCAGTGGTCTCATCATTCTGAGGAAGAAGCTACGTGGGAACGAGAGTCTAGTCTACGTGAGGAGTATCCCGACTTCTTCTCGCAAACTTAGAATCTCGGGACGAGATTCCTGTAAGGAGGGTAGAATTGTAACAGCCCAACATTTGAAACCTGAAAATCTGTATAAAATTTTCACTTTTGCTTCATACCTGCATCATTGCATCATGACATCCATTTGTAATTACTAAACAACAACACACTAACTTTTTTGGGCAACCTTGGAAACAAAATGGCCAACTTGCTCCAACCAAAATCTTCAAACAAAGAAGACACTCAAGTTGCACAACAGAAATACTTGGACCTCCCAAAATTGTGAAGGAAGTTCCAAGGGTTGGAAACGATAATTTTGCAATTGCTCTAATTTTTCCAAATGGGCAACTTTTTGTGAGTCAGAAAATAAGCCGTATTTGAAGCCGTTGAACAAATGTTGCCCAAAATATTTTTTGTTGACCACACCAAAATTTGGGGAGCCTCTATATTGTATTGGGAGGCTACTGGAATTTTCTGACATTTTTACAAAATGTTCAATTGCCTCTTCTAATTCAAATAAGTTGCTGTCCAAAATTTAAATCAGAAAAGGACCTAATTGTAATTCCCGGAGGACCAGCCCGTGGTGAACCAAATTCTGCCAGGGACCTCGTTGTAAAATCATCATCTCTCTCTCCTCCGTCGCTGTAGCGACCGAGCCTCCATGCTCGCGCCGCACCCGCGAGTTCGCCGTGCACGCCGCGCCTGGCCTGGACCCGCACTGCCTCCACCTGCAGAAGAAGAGCCTCACGAGGACCCCGTGCTCACTGCCCCACCTGCTCCGTTCCCCTCCTCTCTGCCTCTCTCCGTGTTCCTGCCATGGCCGCACCCTAGCCGACGCTCCGCCACCGCATCGCCGACCTTCCCGGGCTCCCCGAGCTCATCGAAGACTGCAGAAAGGTCCGCCTCGTCGCCCTCTACGTGCTCCTCCGTGGAATCGAGGCGGGAGGCCCTGTACCGCCGCCGCCGTGCAACTTCCTCTCCGCCCCCAACGCCACTCCGCCACCGGAATCCGCCACCGTCCACCTTCCTCCGGCCACCCCGACCCCTCCAACGAGCTCGTGGGAGCAACCTGTGCCCTTGCGCACCCTCCCCTCTCCCTATCTCACGCTGGTCCGCTCCACATCGCTGGGGCAGCACGCCGTTCGTCGCCGTTGTTCTTCTCGCACGCCCGGTCGAGGAACCGGCTCAGCCGGGCTGGGAGCCGTCGCTCTCGGGCCCGTGACCGGCTGCTGGGCCGGCCCAAACCGGCCGAGAGGCCGGAGCCCTCTGTTGCCAGGCCGGCACAGAAACCGGCCCAGCCGGGCCACAGGCCGGCTACACAGTTTCTTTTTTTTTGTCTAGGTTTTTCTTTTCTCCCTTGTTAGCAATGATTCCCCGCTAGTCCCTCGCGATGCTAGGGTTATCGAAACTCGATGATTCCTTCGAGTTCCATCGTCCACGCTAGAACTCGACTATTTATTATTATTGTTGTTGAACCTAATCAATGTAATTAACAACAAATATTCAAAAAGGGGAAAACAATAAAATTAATAACTTTTCATCGAGACCTCGGAAAAATGTGTTCGATATACTAAAACGTTCAGAAAATTATGAATCACCCGAATAACCTTCAGCATGCATATTTGGTCACCACTACATTAATGTACTCCTAGTAGCCCTAAAATCACTAAGTTTTGATATGGGGTTATTCCAAGTACTGCAAATAATAGGATGGGGACCCATTTAACTTGTTGATCATGTTCGAAGCTATTAGGGCGCATCTAAAATGTCATGCCATCATGTGTTTGCGCATTGCATTGGTGAAGCATGTGTGGTGATTGATTGTATCTTCCCGTGTTTTGTGCACCGGTAGATCAAGGAGGTGAAGTGCCACCCCCGTTTCTTGACGATCCCTACTACCAGCCGTATCAACAAGGCAAGCGTAATCCCCCCTCTGAGCATATCTTATCCTATTTTCCGCAATTATTTTCTCCACTATAATATTGCATGCGGTTCTAAATGTCTTTTGCCTGGATTAGAGTATCCTACTAGTTGCATTAGAATCCTGTTGCCAATACCTGTTTTACCATCCTATTACCATAGGTTTGTATTGTTGGCCATGGAATACTTACTATGCTATGCAAGTGCTTAGCCATGCTTAGTGAAATGCCTAGTTGTACTAGGGATGGTGAATGCTGGAAACAGGTGTTAACTTGTGACAGTGATGTTGATGGTGGAGAATTGTGGAGATGGATAATAAAATGCTAAGAAGGTGGGGATGAGAGGCCACATGGAATGTGGTGGGTTGTCTCGTTCTTGCCGCCTAGGTGCGAGTTCTGTACCTCCTGAACCAAGACTGAGCGTGCAACCATGCGTGAGGCCTATGCAATTGCAGGAACCCTCATAGACTAAATAACTCGAGCGGGGCTAGCCAGGGTCCTCTAGTTTGGCTTTCCATTTGCGCGTCCGTGATGGTGTTGAACTGAGATGAGGATGGTGGTGTTAGGAAAATAAGTGTCCGTGGGGCGGGGTGTTGTGATCTTGGCAGCCCTACTGCCACTGATGATCCTGGAAAGTCCTTAACGAGGGAGAAGTCGACACCGCTCCCACCCAGCCGGCTTTCCAAGGAAGAGAGCTAATGCGCAGGTAATGGGCCGGACGGTACGCGTGGCAAACATTGTACACCCTGCAGGGTAAATCTTTTCGAAAAGCCGTGTCCACGGTTACGGACGACTTGGAAATGGACGATGATCATAGAATAACTTAAACGGAATGATTAAAACTTGGGTACTAGAGGTACCAATTTTCACGAATGTAAGGTTGACTTCCTCGAGGGTGATTCGGGGAGGTGCCTTTGATGAACAGGTACAAGTGGTGATGATGGTTGATGTTGAGGAAGGTGACCTCAAAAGAAAAGAGTTACTTCTTACTCCTCTTTGAAAATGTTCAAATAGTCGATGCCATGGAGTTGTGTTTTTTTAAATAAACTCAGCTTTATGCAAAACAGCCATAAAACCTTTGAAAGCCAATCATGGAGCATATATTAGCTCTTAATCTTGCGAGTTCGTCGAACTCAACGTCTTTGCTTTTGTTTCAGAGGAGGACTTCACCGACCTCGAAGGTGGGTTCTTTGTGGACATCGACGAGTAGTCTGGGGTTCCCAGGTGGCAGCTTGGGACATCCTGGAGCAGCTGGCGTTGTGATGCTTATCTGTAGGCCTCTTAGGCCATATGTTGGTTCTTGTTGTTTAGAACAACCTAATTTGCTTCCGCTTGATGTAATGTTGGGTCTGTGACCTCTGGTTGTCATTTGCTATCTTTCTCTATTATAAGAGTTCAACTATATGATTTTGTGTCGTAGAGTCTGTGATGTGCCAGTTGTTCCACAAGTCTTGATCTTATTATTATACTATGATAGTTGTGCCTGTGTTAAGGCATCAATCGGGGTGTTGTGTTGCCGATGATCAATTCCGAGCAACGCCTGCCAAAGGTTTTGGCCGGGGATTGGTAAACCCGTAACCTCCGGTTGTATCGCTTAACCGGTGACACACAGCATCACTGTATAACAGTCAGGTCAGGGCGCCACAGTTGATCATTGCCATGCCAATTAATATTCATTTAATTTATATTTTGATACATTCCAATATAATGGTGTAGATTAATTTGATGTATTCATACGCTAGTAGTCGTAAATAAACAAGATTTCGATGGATCATGACATAGTGGTTGTTTATCTCTTAGAATATATAGTCAACTCCAACTTCTACTATGTTGATTTTTCACTTGGTTTTGATATTAAAAAAATCTATGACATCACTCAACATGTTTATTTCTTGACATCACAAATTATTTTCTCATACTTTTTCCTATGCTAGTGATGTGTTATATGCCTCCTTTCGTGATCGTTGATGTAAACAATCTTTGGTCCAAAATGTGATTTATGCCTCATGGTGACAATTTTGTGTAGAATCATGTGTTAATCACCATCCAATTTTTCTACCATTTTTTAATACTATAGTATACACTTAACGAATGCGTAATTTCTATGAAACACAAAAGTGATGTAGTAGTGTTGGTTGAAACCAGGTTGTGAAAATGACGAATGCCTCTTGTGTGATCATAAATAATATATATATTTTATTTGATAAATATCTAGTACCGAAATTGTTCAATAGTTTTGCCCAGAAAAAACTAAACTCGGATGAAAGGCCAAGTTTTACCACTTAATTTTATATCACGTCACAGTAGAGGGTCAGGAAGATATAGATCATTTTGCTCCAATTATGGCACTACTGAGTATCAAATTATGAACTAGAAGAGTGGTGAGTTGTCGGTTAATAGGTTTTCTCCAAAATAATCATTTTTAGAGCTGTAGAATTGAATGGATTTCTAATGCGATTTTCTAGGTGAGCAATATATATGTGCCAAACTAACACAAGGTATCAACAGAGCAAATATAATTAGTTTGCAAGTAAAACAACAAATGAGACCTATGGAGACTAATGTATTCCCAAATTATGTTCCATCCTTGGACAACCATGCATGTCACCATTTAGTCGGTACCACCAAGTGCAGGAGCATATATTGCCTTTACTTGTTGATTGTGTCTGCAACCATTTGTAACTGCTAAATCTTGGGTCGACGACAAAATGTTTATGAAAAGGTTCAAACATATTTTTTTTCTAAATTTTAAGAGTTCTCTCAAATCTACTGGCTTCATTTCTGGATTCCTTTTTAGGTGGTGAGTGTGTTGAGTAAGTTTATTGCGATGTACAAGTAGCATTTTTATTATACTAGTAAATATAAGAGTCTATGTAATCTAAACGTGGACAAGCACTTTTACATAGGATTTATAGGATAGTCTTATGTGAGTTTACACGAACTAAGTGCAGTATGCAATTTAAGATTACAACACATATATTTTTTAAAATCAACAAATAATACATTTAAAAACTATCACAACACTATAGTTAATTGTGTAAGAGTGTTGTTAAGACGGAACCAACCGAACCGCGGCGCGGTAGGAGTGCCATTTCTTCTCTTGGAGGCAGGGCAATAGATTAAAATTAGGCGGTAAGCGATAAAGCCAAAGCTTATGGGCTTGTCGATATTGTAGGGGATGAAATGATTAACGACCACTGCGAAATTGATCTAGTGTGGTTTCCAGAAATGTATAAGAATTGGTAGTGTTTGGATTTCTTTAAAATATTTTGACAATAAATTATCTTATATTTATGTTTATTTTACCTATTTGTGCAACATTTATTTAGTTTTGTGTTGTTTTCACGGTATTCGTCTGCAGATCTTGAATCAGATTTTTCTCCAGAAAATGTGAACATTACGCATTTTATCTCGCATGGAAAATTCCATAAAAAATATTGAAGAAATATTTCGTCAAGTAGAATATCTAAGACACAAAGAGTGTACGAGACGGGAGCAGTGGGATATCACAGTGCTCCATAGGACAAGTGGCGGGCGGGCAGGGCATGTGGCCCTCACGAAGCTCGCTTAGAGAAACTTTTTTATAGAATGCTTCGTGGAAGAGGGACACTCTAATTTTCATGATTTTTTTGGAGACGTTCCTGAACACGAAAGTCTTCTCCTACTCATTGAGAGGGAAAATTCCGTTGAATTGTTGCCTCCGAGAGGGGGAAATCACCAATGTCGTCGACACCAACGCCTCATCGATGTGGGGAGCATCATCTCCAGCACCATCCACATTACCACCACCAACAATGCCATCACCATCTTCGTCAACGACTACCCCTCCCCCATATCGGAATCCTGATTAACTTTTGAGTGTCGTGTGTATGCTAATAATCGATATAATGTTAGTATTTGCTTCTAAAGTTATACATTCAGATTATATCATATGCCTCCTATTGTTGCCATGTTTTGCTGTTTTGGGTAGTTCTTTATGTTCCCGGGGCTTAGGAAATCCTAGTCATAATGTCCATATATAGTTACACTATGAGTTTGTGATCATGCTTTATTCTTTAGTTGTAATTCTATGATGGTAGTGGCGAACATCGACTACTTATTACTTCTCCATTTATTTATTTTTTGAAATGTATTATTTCTCCATTTATGAGCTCATGGGGTTGCACCTTAGAGGAAGGAAGATGGGTGAGATGACATAAACCGTTACCCAATTCTTAAAATTGTAATAGAGGTAAGTCACGGGGACCCTATAATGTAATAATGAAATGGTATGGCTATTTATGACTTGATAATTCACTTGATTGCGCATGGATATGGCCCGGAGATCAATCATTACAGGTGTAATTCCGTATGGATATGGGTGTACCTAGAATAGGTACAGTCTAGAAAGAATAAGAAATGGCATCTTATTTCTCATGCTTAGCATGGAACTGTATATATGTCGAGAATTAAAATTTCTATCGGCCTTGGAAACGTTGCATTTTATATAATACAATCGTAGATTTGTCCTTTTGTTCTTAGAGGACTGGTCCATCTTCTAACCATATTACTCATTATCTTCGTTGATTTTACCTTGCACTCAAAACCCCTAAAACAGTTACAACCTATAAATCTTTTCAACATTTACAGTCACTTCATCATTAACTTTGCACGACAAACCTTCAGCTATTCGTGAGTTCCATAATCATTATATTTCAAAATAATCGATACACTATAGGTATTTATCAGTACACACCGTAGATTCTATAATAACATGCATTGACAATACGAAAGATCGAAACTGAAGATAATACTAATTCATCCATATATTTTGTCAGTTTTGTATCTTTGTTCAGTGTTGGAAGAAAGTGATACATGAGTGAGCTACCCGAGAGATAATCACACAAAAATGTCTCACATGATTAATTACCATTTGGTACCAAGTAGTATCACCCATCCCATCATTCTAAGGGCGTGTACAGATAAGACTATCCATTTTATGCATTGCATGCTATTTAGATAAGACAAAACAAACACTCATATAATGGGTTATCATTGAGTTGTGTCCAACAATTAATTTTTGTATTCTCCTACAATTATAGGATTAAAAATATAGTACATAGAAATTGTGTGACTAAGAGATGACGTTCATACAATTAGAAAATATCTCATCTTTGTTGCTATTTTTCTTATCAAATAAAATAAAGGTGTTAATTTCCTTCAAAACAGAAAATATAAAGGAATAAAAATATGGCGATTACTATCCTACTTTTTTTTTTCCTTTTTGAGTGAGCTTACTATCTTATGTGTCATTGCTAAGATAGCGCCTTGATAAGTTACGGGCTAAGTGTGGCTAGCAAAATCAAAAATATGTCGCACGAGGTTATAGCGAAATGAGTACCAGCTATAAATTTAGTACTCCATTTGTTCTCCCTCAAAAAAATAGTACTCCATTCGTTCACTAATGTAAGGCATTTTAGCCTTTTCTAGACGTATTTTATACATATGTTCACTCATCTTAGTATGTATGTATAGTTATTATTAAAATAAAAAAATGGCCTACATTAGTGAAAGGAGGGAGTAACAAATTTATACCGAGGTAAATGACGCGTGGCCTCAATTAGTACAGGGAGAGGTAGAGAAACACAGGGCAGATGTTAGGAAAAGCCTATTCATCACCCGGGTGATCGGCACCTTCCCATCCTCCCGCTCCTTAGCGTGATGCGTGTCCCGACGGGGCCCACACACCGCAACCTGATAAGGTCATCCTCCTCCTCTGGTCGTTTTTGTCCCTCTTGCTCCCCACCTTTCTCCAGCATAGCATGCCTCCCGGCTCAGCCACCGCCGCGCGCCTCCTCGGTGAGCTCGCCGCACCGCGTGCCTCCCCGGCCCGGCCGCCGCCGCGCGCCCCCTCGGTCAGGTCGCCCTCACCCGCGCGAATCCCCGGCCCGGCCGCCGCACGGCCCGCACCCACGCGCCTCCTCGGCGAGGTTGGGGCCGGGCGTCGCTGTTTGCCTCCTCGGCGAGGTCGCCGCACCCGCGTGCCTCCTCGGCGAGGTCGCCGCATCTCCTCGTCCCCTAAATCACAGCCACGCGGGGACTCGACAACGGCGACGACGCGGGCCTGCAGTGCCAAGGAGGACCGGCGCTGTCGGTGATGCGAGCAGCGGGCAAGGGACTGCTACCAGCGGCGCACGGCAGTGCTGCAACCCGTGGGCGGCGGTGCTGCCTGCGCTCGAGAGCGGTGCTCTAGGTCGGCGCCGGTGCTGCCTTCCGTCATGGGTGGAGCAAATTTATTCGATAATTTTTGTTCTTCTTTCCTTGATTTTGGTGCAAAATTTTGAAACATTTGTAGCATTATTTTTCCTCTGTTGATGCAAATCGATACGAGAGTTGTAGCAAGTTTCTTCTTGATACATTTTTCTTGATGTGGTGCAAATTTTTTAAAGGTTTGTAGCAAATGTTTACCCTTTTTGATGCAAATCTGGAGACGAGTTGTAGCAAATTTCTTTGTTTTATAAAATGCAATTTTATATTCAAGAGGTGCAAATTCTTAAAAGTTCTGTAGCATTTTGTTGTCCTTTGTGATGCAAATCAACGTATTAGCCGGAGAGCCTTCGACCGCGTCTTCTCCGACGATGGAGGTCTTTTTGCTGCAAGGTGCTCCCAGGGGCTCAACAGCGTTGCTGCCATGGTGGAGGCGATGTGCTTCCAAGGAACAGCGGCGTTGCTCCCAGGGTGGCATGATGGTGCTGCCAGGGGCACGGTGGTGCTACTAGCCGTCGGTCGCCGCCGGCATGAGGCGCTGCAAGCCAAGGTCATCAGAGCTGCGAGTTATGGGTGCGGAGCGTCGCGTCTGTCGGGTGAGGCATGGGGGATTTTTCATCCTCCGGGGGCGGCAAGGTCTCTCGCCGGAGCTACGACGGTGTTTTCTCCGGTGATGGTTGGGGAATACGGTGCGGCACACAGCCATGGGTTTGTTGGGTTTTTTTTCTGTGAGGGAACAAGAGGCACGGATGATTTTTATTTTCGGGTTGACCATTCAAACGTGTGATGGGACACGTGTAGCTCTCTCCACCCGGGTGATCTTTCGGAAAGATCACCCGGGTGAGGCTCAGCACGCCCCAGATGTTACCGGCCTCGTAATTGCCATTTTACTGTCCCCAATCTGTGGCCTCCCAGTTCCTCGTCGCTCCCGGCAATCCTCCGACCTCCACCTCTCCGTTCCGCCGCGCCGCGCCAGGCCGCCTATCTCCTTTTGTCTTTCAGGAGACGGCGCCGCCTCCGGCCCCACGGGATGGCCTCCGGAAGCTCGGCTGGACGCGAGCCGTACGACGAGGAGGCCGCCTCCCGCCGCCCGCTCGAGCTCGGCGTCCGGGACTCCGCCTCCGCTTCCGCCTCCGACCACCGGTCCGGTGAGCTCCATGTGCTTTTTTACACCGGATATTCTCCTAAATTTAAGGATCCGGTGCGGCAATGCATGGCGGGATGTTGAAATTGGGGAAATCCGAACAGGGCGTAGTTTTCTGTTGCGTGGGGTAGAAGAGGGGATCGAGTTGAACTGTGAAGAGCAACCTAGGATAAACAGAGAGCGTAATTGACTGCATTAGCAAGTTCTATTTTTCACGGGTAGCATTGTGTGCGTGCCTGAACCCTGTGCATGTTGGGAGGTGAAAATGTGCAATGCAACTGATGTTTGCAGCTGCACCGTAATAGGTCAATTGCAGCTAGGTGGGCCTTTTGGATGCCTACGAAAATCTGGTCGCTATTTGCCATTGTGGCCTAATGTGTCGATAGTTTTGAGCATAGTTTAAAATAGCCGGCTATTGCATTTAGCCCCGTCGATTTCAGAAGTTATGAAAGGCTATAGCCGGGCTATAACGGGCTATGGCCTTATAGCCGTTTTGATAAATAATGATAAAAATTTAAAATTTGAGTAGCATATATTCATATATATAAATAATTTACTGATGCATAACATATTAACATAGTCACATGAGAGATACAAATAATCAACATTCAGTAGCAGCAATTCAGTACATCGTTTTGAAAAAATATTCATAACCATCAAAATCAATTAGCATGTAGCAAAATCAAGTTCAGGATATAATTATGTCCACATATTACATGGCAACAATATCATATGGGTTGAGTTTGGCTCTGATATATGGCCGAGCAGAATAATTTTGGTCCAAAATTTTTGGGCCCCTCAGCCAAAAGTTTAGCGGCTAAGGGGTTAAATCGGACTAAATCAATTTAGCCGGGCTATTAGCGGCTATTATCACTTTAGTCTATGAAGGTCATAGCTGTATTCCCAAGCCCTCGAAAGGCTATAGCTGGGAAATCATAGCATTGTGAAAACATTGATTCTTGTCAGAAATGCAATAGACCTATTGTTGCGCTCGAAACGCGTCACACGAACACGTCCTCGTGTACCCGCGGTGCCGGGGGAGATACTCCACAACTCGCCCGCGGGAGGCCTGCTTCCAGCGCGATACGCAAGACAGCAAGCAGGCGCTTTTTAGACCAGACGCCCCAGCCCCTCGGGAAGCCCCGTCTGAGGAAGCCGGCGACGATTGGCTGAACTAAGCCGGACTTGGCCGCTCTCAGCTCGGTTTTCGATATCCGGTGAAATCTACGCGAAGTCGCCGAACAACGGAAGCATGAACAAGGGTTTGTGGAGATAAAAGTAGATTGTATTGATAGGTTGTCGATTGTTTGCTTAATTTCAATCGGCCGTCACCTCTCACGTATATATGAGGCGGCTGGACTTCCCGTACAAGTATTAGACTTCTACAAGGTTACAAATCTTAGTCTAAGTCGAATCCATCTCTAAACTAGGCAACTTCTTGGCCGGCTTCGTTGGCTTCAAACTTGCTGGCAACTTTGGAAAGCTGCCTTTTGCCTTCCGTATTGGCTTCCAACTTGCTGGCTACTTGGAAAGTTGCATTTTTTCCTTCCGTATTGGCTTCAAACTTGCCTTCTTCCTTAGAGACGAGATATCTTGATCGGCTTCGTATTAGACCCGGATTTCAGCATCTGTCCGGCTTCTTTTAGAAAGTTGCCTTCCATTTTCCAGCCTTGATCTTGGAAAGTTGTCTTCTCCTTTTCCGCCTTGATCTTGACCTTGAAAGTTGTCTTCTATTTTTCTGCCTTGATCAGTGGAAAGTTGACTTGCCGGCCTGTATTGACAAAGTTGGTTTCTTTTATGCCGCCTTGTCTTGACAATGTCGACTTCTTTTCTGCCACCTTTATTGCTTTCCTTTGACTTAGCTCGCTATGTCTTCAGGCAACTTTGCACTCCCGAATCCAGGTTCCGCCTTGTTCCAGTTGCCGGATTATTGGCTGCCTTCTTCCGGCCATCTTTACCTGGAAAGTTTCCCAGATCACCATTTTAGCCTTCATTGCTACCTTCTTTAAGCCGCCAAATCTTCGTTGAACCTGAAACTGGCAATCTGCCAAAAACGGGTGCTAACATATGCCCCCCTGTTTTTTAGTAGAGCTTCCGTACTAGAAAATATACAATGTAGAAGTTTTTGTCTAAGGGCGATGCTTAATCTCATCGGCCATATGCTAAGGGCGATATATGTATATCGGCCATACGGCAACTTATGCAGTTTGCCACACGCTCGGGTGGAACTTCTTCAAGTATTTCCCATTGATAGCTCGAGGCAACATGCTGCCTTCCAATGTCTCCACCAGATAAGAGTTGCCGGGTACTATTCTCGCGACTCGCAGCGGCCCTTCCCAGTTTGGGGACCATTTGCCAAATTTCCGGCTTCTGGAGCCAACTGGCAATATAACTTTCCAGACCAAGTCGCCAATTTGAAAGTCTTTCGGCCGGACCTTCTTATTGTAAGTTTTTGCCACCCGCAACTTTTCCTTCTCGATTTCTCTCAAGGCAATAACACGCTTGTCGGCTACTTCATCAATATTGTCCATCATCAAGCTGCAGTAGTCTTCAGCCGACAAGTCACTTTGCTTGGCAAACCTCAAGGCAACGGCTTCTCGCCCATACACCAACTCAAAAGGAGTTGCCTTAGTTGCTCCATGCCTTGAGATTCTGTGAGCCCACAATGCTTCAGACAACACTTCATGCCACCTCCTTGGATGGTCATGTACCTTCTTCTTGATCAATTTGATCAAGATTTTATTGCTTGACTCAGCTTGTCCGTTGGCTTGTGCATAGTAGGGAGATGAACTGAGCATCTTGATTCCAAGTGATTCGGCAAATTGCTTCACCTCCTTAGCCATGAAGGAAGTACCTTGATCTGTGGTAAGAGTCTGCGGAATGCCGAATCGATGGATATATGTTCTGTAATAAACTGGATCACCTCCTTGTGGGTCATGTTCTGAGAGGTACTGCTTCAGACCACTTGGTGAAATAATCAGGCAACCAATACAACCGATGCCCCTTGGATGAAGGCGGATGGATCATGCCGACAAAGTCAAGCGCCCAACCCCGGAAAGGCCACGGTTTTATAATTGGATTAAGAGGTGAAGCTGGCACCAACTGAATATCTCCAAACTTCTGGCAGGCTTCGCATCCCTTGTAGTATCTGAAGCAGTCATTGATCATTGTCGGCCAATAAAAACCTGCTCGCCTGAGCATCCACTTCATCTTGTGGGCCGACTGATGTGTTCCACATAAACCATCATGTACCTCTCCCATGGCAACTCTAGCTTCGTCTTCACTCAAGCACTTTAGAAGAAGACCATCAGCTGTTCGGCGATATAAGGCGGCATCCACCAATGTATACTTGAGAGATAAGCGCCGAACTGCTCTGTCTTTTTTCGACTTGGATCTTGTAAATAATCAATATAAGGTTGTCTCCAGTCGTCCGCCAAGTTGTCATTTGCCTCCTTCTTAGCCGGATCCAACAAGCCGGCCTCTTGTTTGGCTTCCTCCAAGTTGGCAACATTTGACTCTTCTGTAGCCGGCTCTAACAAGCCGGCTTTTTGTTTGGCTTCCTTCAAGTTGGCAACATTAATTGTCGGCTGTTCCCTGATGAAGAACATTCCACGACTGACGTGATAGCCGGATGCTTGTTGTGCCAACTCATTGGCAAGCCAATTGTCTTGCCTAGGAACATGGGATATGTGGAAATAATCCAACGTTGAAATCATATCCAGGCATCTGTCAAGGTACATGTTGAGGGATCCGCTGTTGCACTGACAAATCTTGGCCACTTGCTGGACAATAAGCAACGAATCTCCATATGCCTCGACATGAGTTACCCCTGCGTCAACTAAGATTTCTAGCCCGAATAAAAGTGCTTCGTATTCGGCTTCATTGTTAGTACATAAATAGTCAAGACGACAAGAGGCTTCGAAAAAGTACCGTGTGGTGAAATGTACACAATGCCAACTCCTTGTCCGCTGCTGCAGACTGAGCCGTCAAAATAAAGCTTCCACGGTACAGCCGACACAATATTTAAGCCGGCTTCTTGCTCCAGGTCAATCCGATGTTCAACAATAAAGTCAGCTACAATTTGGCCTTTCATAGATTTTAGTGGTTCATAAGCCAAATCATATTCAATCAACCCGTACGCCCACTTGCCGATTCGTCCACTGAGAATCGGCCTTTGTATCATGTGTTTGAGAACATCGGTCTGACCAAAGACTTTGCATTCACTGGACAGCAGATAATGGCGCAATTTGGTGCAGGCAAAGTAAAGAGACAAACACAACCTTTCTACAAAGCTGTACCTTGACTCGGCATCCAGCAAACGTCTACTCAGATATGTGATGACGTACTCTTGTCCTTCGGCTTCCTGAGTTAAGGCAGCTCCGATCACTTTGTCCTCAGCAGCAATATAAAGCCGGAAAGGTTGACCATGAGCCGGCTTCCTGAGAACTGGAGGAGTAGACAGGCAAGTTTTTATCTTGTCAAACGCCTCTTGCTGCTTTGCCCCCCAGGTGAATTCATCATCGTTCTTGAGCCGAAGGATCTGTGTAAATGCATCAACTTTTCCAGACAAGTTAGCAATGAATCTTCTCAAATAGTTTACCTTGCCCAGAAACTTCTGCATGTCATTTTTGCAACCCGGCGCCTGTATCTTCTGGATGGCTTCAATCTTTGCCGGATCAACTTCTATGCCATGTTCATGTATGATGAAACCAAGGAATCTCCCAGCCGACACGCCAAAGGCACACTTCAAAGGATTCATCTTGAGCCCGTACTTCCTCATTCTTTCAAACGCCAGCCGCAAGTCGGCCAAGTGATTTGACTCGCCGTCCGACTTAACCACCACGTCGTCAATATATACCTCCAGTACGACTCCCAGAAGATCATGGAATATCAGGTTCATCGCTCTTTGATAGGTGGCTCCGGCATTCTTCAATCCAAACAAAGCCTGGGCAGCGAAACGCCGTCTTAGCCGAATCTTCTTCGGCCATAAATATTTGGTTGTAACCTGCGTTGCCATCCAAGAAGCTGATAACTTTGTGACCTGAGGCTTCGTTGATAAGCATGTCGGCTATTGGCATAGGGTACTCATCCTTTGGCGTGGCTCGATTCAAATCCCTGAAATCAATACACGCCCTGATCTTGTCGGATCCTTTCTTTTCGACCGGCACAATGTTGGATAACCATTCGGCATACTTACAGGGCCGAATAAAGTTGGCTTTCAAAAGCCGGCCAATTTCCGCCTTTATCCGATCATAGATCAGTGGATTAAATTTGCGAGCCGGCTGCTTGTATGGTCTGAAGCCGGCTTTGATAGGCAACCGATGTTCGACCAACTCTCGGCTTAACCCAGGCATCTCGTGGTATTCCCATGCAAAGCAATCCACGTACTCTTGACTAGCGCGATTAATTCAGACTTATAATCGGCCGCCAACTTTTGCTTTACAAATGTCGGCTAGGGACAGTGCCATCCCCAATGTCAACTTCTTCAGCAAGTCAGCCGATGTAAAGCCTTGTCCCAACTTATCCATCGTCTGGTTCTTCAATTGCTTCGTACATATCGTTCCTTTCGGCCCGATACTTGTCCAGACGCTTCTGCAGCCACTCGTCGTTTTGATCCATCTACTTGAGAGCAGCCGATTGCACCAATCGGCTTTAGAGATACTGGCACGAATCCGTCCCTGGTAGCACTCAGGAAGTCGAACCCGGATAGATCACGCCCAGAAAGGCATGTGACATTAGAATGTTGCCAGTCAACAATCGACTCGGCTAATGCAATGCACGCCGATTCGTCAGCATGGATGACTTCAATTTCGTCGTCAACCCATTGTACGAGTTGCTGGTGCATAGTAGACGGAACACACTGGTTGGCATGAAGCCAATCCCGTCGTAGTTTCCCTGCACCTCAGCAACAAAGAAGGCGGTAGCCAAAGTCTTGCTTCCTACTGTGAGCTCCAAGCTGATAACTCCTTTGGCTTCTACTCCTTCTCCTCCTTCGAACCCATTTAACACCATGTTCGTCTTCATCAGGTCGCCATCATCTAGTTGTAGCTTCTTGAAGACAGAATATGGCATCAAGTTTACCACAGCGCCGCCATCACCATCATCCTGGTGACCGGCTTGCCATCAATGTGTCCTCTGACGTACAGAGGCTTGAGGTGTTTCACCGGCTTGTCAGGTTTTTCGAAGACAACATTTTTGGGTCCAAAGTTGATTTGCGCGACCTCGCCTTCTTCTTCAACAGCACGGAACTCGGCCGGCAAGTAATACACCATGTTGATATCCATGCCGTTCGAGTCGGCGATTCTTCATAATCTAGCAGATCTTCATCTGTCAAATTGCCTGACTCATCCATTGCCGACTCCGACATTGCTGGTTCTTCTTCTGCCTTTTCTTCCATTGCGAGGTCTTCACTTGCCGGCTTCTCTGTGGCCGGATCTTGATTGCCAGCTCCTTTGCCACTTGCCATGCCAAGTCTGCTGCTTCGACTTCGTCAGCCCATGAAGAATAGGTGATAGCCGGCGTAGCTGCCCCTTTATTTCAGCAGGACTTGAGATAGTGGCGTGGAAGCCGCCATAAGAACTGGCCTAGGAATCCACTTTGAGTTGGCAACATTGGTCGCTCAGCATTGAATTTGATCCCTGGATCGCTCAGCTCCTTCTCTCCTTCTCCCGGTTCCTTGCCCTTTGCAGTTTCCGCTTTTGTGTTTTTGTTATACCTGGCGGGCACCACTTTGGCTGAGTGTACTTTGGATCCCGGGGTTGAGCTGCGGCTTGACTGGAGCTAGCTTCATGATCATTGGTTGCTGGCTTTGGCGCGATAGCAAGTATCGGCTCACTGTTTGCCGGCTCTGTAACCGGGTCCTTCAACTTTAGCACATGAGTTCCAACAACCAATAAGTTGTCTGAGACTAATCCGCCTTCTGGCTCCGCCTTTTTAGAGCCTTGCGCCTTGATCCGCCAATATGACGAGTCTCCGGGATACACAAGCCGACTTTGCACGGATTGCCGGGTTGCCCTGCGTTTGAACTCGTCAGCCGGCTTATGCCGGCTACTTTCCTCGCAGATGGTGACCTTGGTCGTTTCCCATACTGCCACTGGCGTGACCTTGACCCGGCCTGGCGCACGTACTTGTTCAGCAGCATGTCAAAAGTTGGCTTTCTTCCTTGGTCTATATTCAACCTGGTTTGTCTTCCATCTGCCAACTTCGGGCTCTTGGGCTTGATAAATCTGGCGGCAACTTGTCTGAACGTGGTCCTTGCCCCCCGAGCGCAGGGTTATTGACAGTAATCTTGATGACCTCGCCTCCGTCGGGTTGCCGGCTCACTATAACTTGTCTTCCTGCCGCCTTGTTGCGGCTACTTTCCTGGGTTCACCAACAACAACATTAGATTTATTAGCGGCTTCGGCCGCCTCTGGCCGAAGAAGAACCTTCTTTCCCTCCAAGTCTAGCGCATTTATTGGAAACGGCTGTGTGTCAATTGCCATGCCGGCAAAGCTCAATCGTCCGTCATTGAGGGCCGATTGGATCTGTTTACGAAAGACATTGCAATCATTAGTAGCATGAGAGAAAGAATTGTGATACTTGCAATAAGCCCGCCGCCTTAATTCATCAGGCGATGGTATAACATGATTGATCCTAATCACTTTATCCTTTAACAAGGCATCAAATATTTTGTCACATTTGCCTACGTCAAAGCTACATCTTATTTCATCATCCCGATTCTTACGAATCGGCTTCAGATCATACACATGTAAGGTTTGGCCTTGCTGGGCCAAACAAACTCAGCGTAAACATCGGCTTCATCACCGGAGTCGGCATCGTTTTCAACAATATTAAGCCGGCTCCTGCTCATCCGATGTGAGTCTTTTGACTCATTGACCCGGCTTTCTTGAGCCAAGCTCTCTCTGGACTTGGCCAACAGACAAGAATTCATGTCCTTCTAACCTCTCTTTCAGGTAGGACCTTAGCCCATTGAAAACCAAGTCAGCCATGTCTCTTTCAGTTATCACCAAGCTATAACATCGGTTTCTAGTGTTTCTAAACCTTTTGATGTAATCGGATACCGATTCATCCTGCTTTTGCCTAACCGATGTAAGGTGGGACAACTTTAGCTCTATTTCGCCGGCAAAGAAGTGTTCATGGAACTTTTGCTCTAAATGAAACCATGTATGTATAGAATTAGGAGCTAAAGCCGAAAACCAAGAAAACGCAATGCCGGTTAAAGACAATGAGAACAGGCGAACTTTAATGTGATCATGATTAGCTTCGCCTAATTGAGCCAAATACTGACTAATATGTTCCCATGTTGTCTTACTATCCACCCCATTAAATTTGGCAAATTCAGGGACTCTATAACCAGGTGGATAAGGTTGCAGATCAAAATAATCGGGGTAAGGCTTAGTGTAAGTTCTATGTTTTGGCATCACCCCGAGTTTGTCAAAAGCTATCTGGTCCAATCTTCTCCTGAATTCGGCTAAGGAATCGTCCATAATGGCCGATTGAGCCGGCACGAGAGAAGAATTGGCGGCAGGGCCAGCTTGCACCCAAGTAGCCGAATTTTGATTCGGCATTGACTCATGACCCAAATCCGCCTTGTTGACCCGGCTGGCTTGCCGGTTAGGCATACTCTGGATAGGAGTTGGACATGGCAGCGTAGGCACAAGTTGGTTTTCCCTGCTTTGACCGATCGGCTGTTTGTCCGATGGTTGATCATGGGCGTGTTTTTCTTAGCCTTTTCATGTTCTAGCATAAGATCGTAAACATTGGCAGTGCCTTGCGAAACATGAAATTGAATTTCGGCTATCTGTTCAGAGGAAAAAAGGCTACTACTTACAGCGGGTTTGTCAATGTTGGCGTCCAGCGGTACAAATTCCGGCTCCTTGATCGGCGAGATTACACCTTGCCGATCTACCTTGAAGCTGGATAAGTACAGGTCTTGATCTTCTTGATCCCGCTTGGCTCGCAGCGCCTCGAACTCCTCATCTCTCTTCTTCTTCCACGCCTCCAGACCTTGGCGTTGTTCTTCCGACAACTTCTCGAGAGTTGGCTTGATGATGTTGTCGGTTGATGCGGCAGCGTCGGTCTTGGAATTGGTCATTGCTGTCCAATTTTCAGATCGAATCGTCCCCAGCGGAGTCGCCAAAAAGTGTGTTGCGCTCGAAACGCGTCACACGAACACGTCCTCGTGTACCCGCGGTGCCGGGGGAGATACTCCGCAACTCGCCCCGCGGGAGGCCTGCTTCCAGCGCGATACGCAAGACAGCAAGCAGGCGCTTTTTAGACCAGACGCCCCAGCCCCTCGGGAAGCCCCGTCTGAGGAAGCCGGCGACGATTGGCTGAACTAAGCCGGACTTGGCCGCTCTCAGCTCGGTTTTCGATACCCGAAATCTAGATGAAGTCGCCGAACAACGGAAGCATGAACAAGGGTTTGAGGAGATAAAAGTAGGTTGTATTGATAGGTTGTCGATTGTTTGCTTAATTTCAATCGGCCGTCACCTCTCACATATATATGAGGCGGCTGGACTTCCCGTACAAGTATTGGACTTCTACAAGGCTTACAAATCATAGTCTAAGTCGAATCCATCTCTAAAAGGCAACTTTTGGCCGGCAACGTTGGCTTCAAACTTGCTGGCTACTTTGGAAAGTTGCCTTTTGCCTTCCGTATTGGCTTCCAACTTGCTGGCTACTTGGAAAGTTGCCTTTTTTCCTTCCGTATTGGCTTCAAACTTGCCTTCTTCCTTAGAGACGAGATATCTTGATCGGCTTCGTATTAGACCCGGATTTCAGCATCTGTCCGGCTTCTTTTAGAAAGTTGCCTATTTTCCAGCCTTGATCTTGGAAAGTTGTCTTCTCTTTTCCGCCTTGATCTTGACCTTGAAAGTTGTCTTCTATTTTTCTGCCTTGATCGGTGGAAAGTTGACTTGCCGGCTTGTATTGACAAAGTTGGCTTCTTTTATGCCGCCTTGTCTTGACAATGTCAACTTCTTTTCTGCCACCTTTATTGCTTTCCTTTGACTTAGCTCGCTATGTCTTCAGGCAACTTTGCACTCCCGAATCCAGCTTCCGCCTTGTTCCAGTTGCCGGATTATTGGCTACCTTCTTCCGGCCGTCTTTCCCTGAAAAGTTTCCCAGATCACCAGTTTAGCCTTCATTGCTGCCTTCTTTAAGCCGTCAAATCTTACTTGAACCTGAAACTGGCAATCTGTGAAAAGGATTTATGGAAGCATAAAAATATAAATATGAGTACCACAGTAGCAAACATTGATTTTTGTGAGAAATGCCATAGACCTATTCATGGGACTCTTCCCATGTGGATAGCATTGTGACTAATAATCATGAAAACATAGTATTAACATCCTACGGACCTAGTTCTCATCTACGTTTTGTGGTGTATAACATGTTGGATAAGGATTATAGATTTAAAAAATTCTTCGTTTGAAGAAGGACAGGCCTGGCGCAGTGGTGAAGTACTCTCCACTTGTGCCAAGAGGTCCTGGGTTCGACTCAGCCTCTCTGCATTGCACTTTGTAGGGGTAAGGCTTGACTCGTATAATCCTTCTCCAGACCCCACCTGGTGTAGGAGCTTCGAGCACTGGGTCTGTCCTTTTCCTTTTGAAGTGGCAAAATCACAAGACGGAGTAGAATTGAGACTAGGTGACTGTGTGACTGCTTATGATACCAAAACTGTTCATCTTGTTAGACAACATATGGTCAATCCTATCCTATGCTACATAAGCTTATACGCTAGAGAGCTCTCTATTTTCTACTACAATTTTCTTAGGAAATGCAAGCTTCATTACCCCTAGCCTCTGCATACCCAAATTATTACAAAAAATCCAATATAATTGGCAAAACGAAGAAAAAAGGACATGCCATGGCAGGTTGCCAAACACAGTACAAGCCATAGCCGAGCCCCTTGTAACCCTTTGCCGGAGGCTACCAAGAGATTGTCCACATGCTAACAGCAATGTCACTCATTTCAACCTTTCTTCCACATTCTCTCTTTCCCCATACTTTGGCATGATATTTCCATTAGATCAACAAAAATATTCTGCAAAATTGGACAACGAAGATGCAAGAAGATGAATTTACCTGGATTTTCATTCACTTCATCGTACCTACTGTAGGAAATATCGTGCCTAGATATCAGGTGGGCTCAACTAAAGCTGATACAAGTAAGAAGTACTTGGAGGGATGTCAGAAGAAGCAATCAAGTGCAGATGATGTACGCAAGAGCAAGTCTGGATACTTCATGGCATTCGGGGTGGACCTATCTCCTGATAATATGGCAGTTGCCATTGTATATTTTGTGCAAGGGGTTTTAGGCCTTGCCCGACTTGCTGTTAGCTTTTACTTAAAAGATGATCTTCACCTTGATCCGGCTGAGGTACCTGGTGCTTATTATTTCTTCTTCATATATTTTCTTAGTGGTCCTGATATTTGAGATGTTGACTTATTATGTGCATTAGTAATTTACCTTGTAAGCAATAGATGTTAATAAGTGACTAAGCCGGTTTATATTGTATAGACTGCAGTTATATCTGGCTTCTCAGCATTGCCCTGGTTGATCAAGCCCCTCTATGGATTTATCAGGTCTCAGAAAAGTTCTCTATACATTTATTTCTGTCGTATTGTATATGTACACTTGATGGCACTGACTGCGCTGCCCTTGCCTTCCAGTGATTCCATTCCTCTCTTTGGGTACCGAAGAAGGTCGTATCTTATTTTATCAGGATTTCTTGGAGCACTTTCATGGAGTTCGATGGCTACAGTTGTGAACAGTAAATATGGTGCAACATTCTCTATTCTTCTTGGATCACTTTCTGTTGCCTTCTCAGATGTTGTAAGTATGAGCTAGATATTCTGCAAGCAGGTTATCGTGTTCAACTGTTTAGATGAAGTGTTGAGTTAGGGTGACCATATTTTATTTATGCATTTGCATTCATTAAAGTGCTCATGTGCTCCATACCTGATTTTGAATCAACATTTGGTGCTCTCTCTTGTGTCATGGAAATCACCTTCCTTATGCAGTAAGAAAAGCACCAGTAACATCAACTTGCTAGAAATAATGATTGATTAACATCAAGTACTTTCTTTTATCAGTTACAAGCTTATATATGTGGCTATGTGTAGAGTGTAGACCTAATCTTAGAGCATGCTGCTACTGCATCCTTGAAACTATTAAAATAGTCAGATCTAATAATCTGTAAAGTATAGGCGTCAATGATCCTTTCAAAATATTGCTTAAGGTTCCAGTTATATGTGCTACAGCACAGCCAATGAACAAGTGGTCACTATCCTCAGAACAAGTACAAAAAGACAATGTCCTACTTCCTCACTAGTCACTGCCAAAAATTCCTTGGTTGCTATTGTGGGAGATTGGTGTTTTAAGTTGAGTTGTTTGTTACTAATGGTAATGCGACCTGTACTGGATCACACTCATCAGAGTATACCTTGTGTATGCGTTATTGTTCTAGCTTATTTGCAGGCTAATGATGCAACCATGCGATGTCGCCTTTGTTTGGGAGGATATTGCGATTACTCAACATTAATCTATATCCAGTTGAATATTGCATTAGACTGGCTGTTCGTATACATATTTCCTTTTTTTTTTTTTTTTTTTTGAAGCAAAGGGACCCCCCGATTTCATTAACAGAAACCATTATTACATTATCCTCCACAACACAGCCACCACCAGCGAAACACATACCCAGGAAGAAAAAACAACAAGGTCTGATAGTTCTCAGAAGTAACAAGCGAAAGAAGAGCAACTACAAAAGCTAGACTTAGAACACATCAACATCCTATCCTTGACCTCCATGTCGCCCATCCTCTTGTGCTTCTGAAGGCTTCATCAGCGACCCGCACCAACAGCTTTGCGCCCACCTGTAGTTCCATTTTTGCGTCCTCCGATACCTGCATTTTTGCCCACCAATCAATCCAATGTCCAATTCGATGAATCACTTCAACTGGTTCATTAGGCCATTTGTTTTCGAAACAAGCAAGGTTCCTAGTTTTCCATATCCCCCAAAACACTGCTGCAATACCTACTGACATTTTCCCTCTTTGTTTATCAACGAAACCATCAAGCCAGGTAGTCAGGCACTGGTGAACGTTAGCGAATCGGCAATTCATACCAGTGGCTACACTCACCACATTCCAGACATATCTAGCTAGGGGGCAACTAAGGAAGAGGTGGTCAATGCTTTCATCCTGTCCACAGAATAAACAGTTTTTTGTGCATACCCCACCTCTTTTTAGCAAAACGTCTCTGGTGAGGATACTTCGTTTTAGTATCAACCAGAGAAACGTTTTTATTCTCAAAGGAATTTTTATTTTCCACCAAAATTTATAAGGGACACTTTCCATTGATTGCATAGCCAAATAGAAAGATTTTACTGAGAATTGTTTCGAGTCAGATAACAGCCAAATGAGCTTGTCATCTTCTTCCAACAACCTCACATTTGAGCAAATGTCCAAGAGATTCCTCCACTCTACCTGTTTATCCCCAGTTAAATTCCGTCTAAAAGAAAGAGAATTAATCCCGGATCTAAAAACCGTAGAGACAAGTATATTTTGGTCATTTGAAATCGCATACAACAGTGGGAACTGAGCAGAGAAACATGTATCCGAGAGCCATAGGTCTCCCCAGAATCTAGTTTTCCTACCATTTCCAACCTCAAATCTGCAACAAGCCAAGAATAACGGTTTTATCTCCATAAGCCCTTACCAAAAATGTGAGTCTCCAGGTTTCGTCACACATTGTCTCCAGGTTTTATTTCCTTTTTTATTTGAAGTGTCAAATTATGTTTGTCCACGTCAGTTTGTAATTTGGAAATATCTAGCCAAGGCTGCCAGTATGCATTGAAAATAATTAAATATATTTAAATGAAGATTATCTTTTAAACAGAAAAGGTCACCACATTCTCTTTTATCACATGTTAGAGCTGTTCCTGCATGAATTAGGACTAGAGTGCTATTAAGTTTCATATATATTACTGCTTCCTGGATTTGTTTCAACCTGACCTGTGAAAACAATACAGGTGGTAGATTCTATGGTAGTTGAGAGAGCTCGTGGCGAATCACAGAGTACATCTGGATCTCTCCAGTCTCTATGTTGGGGATCCTCCGCATTTGGTGGAATTGTGAGCGCATACTTCAGTGGTTCGCTTGTGCATACTTATGGAGTAAGGTTTGTCATAAAACTTCACTGTTATCTACTGCAGCCCTACAATATCTTTTATTGCAGTACACTGATGAATATATTCATGTAAACGCAGATTTGTCTTTGGTGTTACAGCATTTTTACCCTTGATGACATCTGCTGTTGCAGTTCTTGTAAATGAACATCGTTTGACTCCTGGAGAACATGCTATGTCGGTCTCTGGTTCAGGATTTATTGAGAGTTCGACACAGCACATCAAGCAGCTATGGACTTCTGTAAAGCAACCTAACATTTTCTTGCCGACCTTGTTTATATTCCTCTGGCAAGCAACACCACACTCAGAGTCCGCCATGTTTTTCTTCATGTATGTATCAGGTTACCACAGTTTCACATCTGTCTGTAATTACACCATCTCTTTTATTGTGTACATGATTATTGTTTACTGTTGTGCGTGAGTTAGTTGTAAATGCAGTATCAACAGTTTTACAAAATACAAACTGCAGCAGATTACTAGATGTTCCTCTAGCTCATCATTGAATCGATTTGATTACCATAGGTTCGAGGTAAACAAAATATCAACTTAATTGCAACAATGATGATCCTAGTTAAGCTCTATATGGTCATCGCTGCAACTAGGTTGCATTATAGCTGACCTGTAGCATAGGCACAGCTTTTCATTATGTATTTGAAAATGCATGATTACTGTTTATCTTATGATGTTTATTTGAATTGATTGAACTTTCATACCCCCTTATTATTAATCGCAGCACAAATAAACTTGGATTCACTCCAGAGTTTCTAGGACGTGTAAAGCTTGTTACTTGCATTGCATCCTTGCTCGGTGTCGGAATTTATAACTATTTTCTGAAGGCAGTTCATCTGAGGAAAATATTTCTTGTGACAACCATAATAGGTTCAGCCCTTGGAATGACACAGGTGCTCCTGTTGCTTTTCTTTCACTGCAGCGGCTGTTATTTGCCATCATTAAAATCTTAGTGTGCTGTATGTCTTCAGGTTCTTCTTGTAACTGGGCTTAATAGGCAGTTTGGGATCAGTGATGAGTGGTTTGCCATTGGAGATTCGTTAATCATCACAGTCCTTGGCCAGGTACGGAACAGTACTACTTTGCTGATTGATGGCAAACTCTTTGCATTATTTGGTATACAACACTAACTGGGGCAAGCTAAGAGGTTAGTTCATTGTAGAATGATGCGTTGAGCTGATCATTGTTTTGTTACAGTGCTACTGATATATTAGTGGCATCGAATCTTGTTCCTTTTCCAGAAAAATAAGCCTGACTAGTTTGAACTTTGTTAACAAGTGGTAGTTCTTAGCATAACAACCACTCTTGAGGAATGAGGATAAGCATTCTAGTGTCCCAATGGTGTTGCACCATAGGAGTACTTGTTAAGTTTGACGTCAACATATCTGGCTTACAACTGTTACTCAAGACTTCCTCCTGCTTTCTGTCGTTCTCCTTGTATGTAAGCTTATATAACCTGAACTATGTGGCAGGCTGCATTCATGCCGGTGTTAGTGTTAGCTGCAAAGTTGTGCCCTCCAGGAATGGAAGCGACTTTGTTTGCCACTTTGATGTCCGTTTCTAATGCTGGGAGTGTTACTGGTGGTCTGGTCGGTGCTGGTCTGACAAAGCTCTTTGGAGTCACTAGGGAAAGTTTTGGAAATCTACCTCTGTTGATTATCATATGTAACCTCAGTTCCTTGCTGCCCCTGCCTCTTCTAGGTCTCCTTCCAGATGAAGAGGATTCTGATAATGAAGAAACAAAACACAGCTGAGTTACAGATGTTTAATGCCTTCTAGTTCTCATTTCTCAAGTGTAGTATGGCCTGCTCCGTTTCAACCGAGGAAATAGGTATGGCTGTGCCCCAGTTTGAGTAGGCAAATCAGCAGGGGAATACGAAATTTACATTCCATGTAAATATCAGTTTTCATTGCTGTCCTGTAAGCATCAAGATCAATATGGTCATCAAAAAATGGAACACGATCTCTACGGAGCACAGGTACTTTTCTTTTATGTAGTTAACATGTATAATGAGACAATGTTGAGCAATCTTTATGTAACTGATGTAAGTATGTAACACCATGAAGAAGAGACCAGGGGTTAATTTTTTGGTAGTTGAACAGCAACCCCGTTTACGAATTTGGATACTTGGGAAAAGATATAACTACTTTTCCCTGTGGGAAGCTGTACTATGGATAGTGTCAACTGTGAAGAAACAAAACACTTCTCCGCACGTGGCTTGTGATACAGTACCATTTTTTTAAATATCTCTGCAATTATATGCATCCCATGAGGCCTGTAATGGCAAAGAGATGAAACAGTAAAAAGAAATAACACAGATCCGATTATGGTTGTACTTTGATTAGAGTTTGTGATGCACATCTACTCTTTGTAAACCACAAACAGTTGCCCTTGACTTCTGCTCTGAGGTCGTCTTTGAGACATGATTATAGTTTCTCCACACATCAAATCACAAATAAAGCTAGGATTTCATTATTTTGCTGAAAGCTATGTTTCTGATTAGTGGACTCTGGAAGATGACCCCAGAAGCTTTAATGCAGTGTATTTAGAATGATTTCCATCCTCTCTATGCCAGCACTTCCTGTACTCTATTTTGTCTGCCTTCCATGGCGAGGTGCTGCTCTAAAAACGCCCATGTTCAAATTCTGTTTGGTGGCACAAGCTCTGGACATACCTAAAAATCGATTGCTAGGCGTGGCATACTGTGTCCAAAGAGGCCCAGCCATATGTTAATCTCCTTCTGTCGCCATCAGAAGCTTTTTTTTTGGTAATCGCATAAGCTTCTTAGACCTAACTAATGAGATTAGCAAGTTAAGATAACATTTACTACTTTATACATTCCGGTTACTGTCAAAATCACATCTACGTCCTCCCCCCAAAACAGTAGCAATCACATCTACATCGTGTCAGCGTCCCAGTGTTTGGTTTCCATAACAAATTCAAGTGCCGTCTAATCAGCATGCATGGCTGGATTATTATCGCCGCACATGCCAGATTATGAGATTACTGACTCTGACTGTTGGGGTTGGTTGCGACTGTGCATCATGTGGGGTCAACTCCGCTCTGCATTATTTTCCCCTCTGATGATCTGATAGAGAAGGATGGAGATTGTATTCCGATCGTTTCTTTCCTGGAGAATCCGATCCAGCCTTCCTGTCTTCCGGTTTCGGATCATCGTCACCCTTCACCGGCAGCATATTCGTGTCATGCCGTGTATGATTGTGTTGTCCAGGTCTCAAAACTCTTGAACTCTCGTCGTCTGCTGAATTATGAAGCTGAGTGCAAATCGCAGTACTTGTTGAGTCCGTGCCGCCCATGCATGCCCTGATGGTGACAACGGAATAGCATCTAGACATGGTATGCTTATTAATTTACTTTATTATTCCGTACAGAAGTGGTTTTGTGTTGAAAGGGTTAGAGACAACAAGATCTTTAAAGTATTTGTGTTAGTGTGAATCTGTGATGTGCTCACTTGGCTAAGCAGTGATCCAGTGAGTCACCACAATATATTCTACTTATTTGTATATGGTAATACTTCATTCATTTTAACATTCTGAAAATTGGTTTCGGTCTATTTGGGTTTTGTCGGAAAATTTGGAAGTTCAGTGTGTTGGATCTTATATTCGTTATTTCAATAACTTATTCACATAATTTAAAATTCTTCCCAATTTGAACTTGAAGTTTGACCGACTACCGAGCCAGAACTTGAGGCTACACTCTAACATCATTTTTTTTTTAAAGAAAAGGTTGAGACCGCATTGCTTGATGCACACAGCCATTTTATTGTATAGTAGATATGCTCATGGAAATGGATAAAAAGATACACATGGGCTCCATCTCCTGGAACCAGGACATCCGGTTTTTTTCGAGAGGCGTGTTATTTTTCTGCACAAACAAGTTTGTTTTTTCGTGGACTTTCGATGTTGCATACGTGTGTTCAAAATGCTACAACCTTATATCTGTTTTCCTATGAACGCACAAGCGAGATGTTGCGACGATTTTGGGTGTAGATACAAATGGTACTTCAATGTTACAAATGTTTTCGTGAGGTGCTGAAAAACTTGGCCTCTCGTGCTGGATAAGATTTTTTTACTTTTTCTCGAGGATTTTTCTGTGACCCACAGTTTTTCTACGACTAATGAAGATTTGCTGCATACCCACTTTTTCCCGTTGTTTCTTTTCTTAAATGATGCGACTTTGTTTGAACGGTTTTGACGCCTTCCTAAAAATGATGTGATGATGTTCGATGGTACAAAAAATGTTGCTACGCGGGTGCGGGTATGTTGTGATGGACGGACGGTATAGATTCGGCTTTAGGTGACCTTTTCTTTCCTGTGACTTCGACATCCCTTATATACGTAGAGATCAATGTATTTTTTCTGTTTTAGCAAAAACAATGATTTTTTTTCTGTGGGAGACATTTGACTTGTATTTATCCTAATCGTAATCATAATCCTTTTTTTACAAGTCCTAATCCAATCCTAATAATGGGCATCCTCCAACTTTTCGTCGTTAGAAATCCTCACCTCCGTCTCCTCCTCCTCTCCAAATCCCCCACCTACGCACAGCCAGCCACGGAGCTCCGCATCCACAGCGCGCAATTTCAAGCACCTCCGGCCTCCGATCTCCTCCTCCTCGCGCGCGCCTCTCTCCTCTCGTCGTCCTCCGGACGCAGCCGCATCGCCCGCGCGCCATGAGGGTCCACCCGGCCCCGCGGAAGCGCACCATCGCCGTCCAGCGCTGCGCCGCGGCCGCCGCCGGCGCGAAGAAGCTGCGGCGCCTCCCGCACGTCTTCGCCAAGGTGCTCGAGCTCCCCTTCGCCGCCGACGCCGACGTCGCCGTCGAGGAGGACGCGGAGGAGCTCCGCTTCGTCGCCGCCGCGGAAGGCTTCTCCGCGGCCGGCGCGCGCGCCCACGCCGTCGAGATCCACCCCGGCGTCACCAAGGTCGTCGTGCGGGACCTGTCCGCCGGCGTCGGCTCCGATGACGGGGCCGCCGCCTTCGAGCTCGACCGGTGGCGGTTCCGCCTCCCCTCCTGCACGCGCCCCGCCATGGCCACCGCCACCTACGCCGAGGGCGAGCTCGTCGTCACCGTGCCCAAGGGTGTCGCCCCTGACGAGGGCGATGACGACGGCGACGCTGCCGTCCTCGGAGGTGCCAGCGCCGAGAACGTTCTCGTGTTTGTATAGTATAAATTTATTTATGCCGTAACAGCACTTTTGCTCACCCGACTCTTTTTTAATATGGCAGTAATAGTAACAAATAATGTGTATGGATCACTGTCTACTGTGAATTGTGCGTAGCTACATTTAAGCTGCTTATGCAAATTTAATTCTAGGTAATCAGATTCGAGCCCACTGTTGTTAGTTTAGATGACACATGTAGTATAAGCCGAGCTGATTACTTGAGTAGATCAAGCATGAACTAGCATCACATCTTATGGTATACTCATAGTCTGATTAGCTATATAAGATGTTAAGTGTGAGGGTGTTATATCTGAGCCTGTCAATCTGGTTTGATAAGTCGAGAATCTTATTGATGAGATGTGTTAATGAGATATTGAGAATCAGTTCCTCTGTTGTTGATATAAATCAATGCTTCTAGATACCGGTAAGGTCTGAAATTGTATGTACTTTGCGTGCACCATCAAAATGTGGTGACGTCTACTTATTGTTTCCATAAGACTGTCTACTGTGCCGGTGATGTAGTATCATTTAGCTGGAGTTACTAAGCAATTCCATAACCTCGCAGCACTTGAGATTTGTAGATACACAATGAAAATGATTTTGTATTGCATTTGGAGATTGAGAGGTTGAGGTTTGAATTAATCAAGTTATCATTTTCTTGTCATGTTCTCCATATCTTAAGCCGTATTGTGATCTAAGTATGTGTTGTTTACAGTAAGTTAGATTGCTGAGGCCTATCAATCAATAGCCAATCCTTTCAAAGGTCATATCTAGTTTGTTGTGCATATTATAACAGTAGAAACTTGCTTGTTTTCATATGAAGTGCAATAATTGCATATATAGTATCCGATTTTTTCCGCTGTCAACTTTATTCTAGTGTTGCTACAATGTGTCTAGTCCCTTTTCATCTCATCTTTTTCTCTCACAAGATGCTTCATTTGCTTGTCAAACTAGCTAACTGGTAGTGGGTGTTATAGGCAGAACATGATAGATTGATAGCTGGATTCTTTTGTCCTAAGATTTTAGGATGTGGTTGGCCGTTGGCTTCTTGAGTTGTGAAATAGGTATATGATAATTCTCTTTTTTTTTTGCCGTAGTAGCTGCAAGTCAAATAATTCCATTTTAGTTATTGGAGGATAAGTGTTACTACTTTAGTTTTTGGAGGATGTATTATCTGAATTTGATGTCAGAGCTTCCTGTTACTCCAAGCAATTATTTTCTCGGGTTTCTTTCTGTACATCTGTTGGAGGGTGAACTATGAGTTTATTACTTGCTTATTGTTAACTGGCTAGAATGCGTGGCTGGAGTAATTAGCACTGCATTTTATGAAAAATGTTCAACATTTTGCAGGTTATCCCTATTCTTTATGTGATGTGATGTTGTCTAACTGTCATGTACAAGTGATTTCATCTGAACTCCACCTTGTTTTGCTCATTATATCATCTTTTCCCTACATCTTTGCCACTGTGAGTTCTTTCGTGCAACTGGAGAGGTATTTGTAAAGATTGTTAGATAGTGACCTCATCATTTATTTCTAGGAATAACTGGAGGTCCGAATGAGTAGTCCCTTTTCTTTCGCTAAAACTTGTCGGTAACTGGTATTTTCTCAGCTGCGTTGGACAATGGACAGGTAGAGAATATGTTGTTCCTTTTCTGGGATAAAAGTGACACCTTTTAGTTTTTTTTGTAGTCTTCAGATGCTTGAAGGGAACAGAATCTTAATTTACATTGACCAGAATGTCCAGTATGTTGAGTAACAGTCGCATTCTATGAATTTCAGTGCGCAAGACTCTTGTGTTATGTTTCTGCAGTCTGCGTGGTGTAAAACACGAGAAGAACGCATGAATATAACTCTGTGGAAGAAATGTTCACTACTTGGACTGAAACGAAAGCAGCAATTCGAAATATCATCACTACGTCCATGAACAACATCTCTACTTTTCTCGGAACAACAAAATCTCTGGTAAAATGATGTTAGCCTAGACTAGGTGTTTAACTCTCATGAAAAAAATGCACATTCCCAGAAACAAACCAACAACAGCAAAGCGAGCTCATCAGATACTAGCAGAAAAGAGAACAGCCAGGTTATGCTAAACTGGATGCACGCATGCATTCATCTCACTCTTTGCCTGTCGGCCTGCAATCACGACACAAGCCATGTGACTATTATACCCCACGCCATGATGATCTAACATGAGGTGCATCATCAGACACAGACAAACCCTAACCTTCCTCGTTCAGACCAACTCCAGCTGCACAACAGCTAACACAAACAATAAATATACGTACAAAACACAATTGGTGAATGATGATCCTCGAAGTACCAAAATAATCAAGAGCGCAGACAGTATAATAATGCATAGCTAAATTTGGAATTGATTCATTACGCACATGTTCGACCAAGTACTGAAGAATTACATGGTACTCTTTTTTTTAGTTTTTCCCTTGTTCCTGAGCAGAATTACAATAGGCGGTAAGTTTCGTGGATGGAATACATAATTTACATCCAGGTTTCTTAGTTGTACAAAGTAGTGGTCTAAACACAGGAGGACTAAGACAAAGCATTTTAGTAGTAGTGGTAACAACATATGAACTGAGACGAAGACACCAGCCTACAATTGTAGTCAGTCGCTACAAAATAGGGCCATTGCACGAAATGAGTCGTCGGCATCATTTTGGTTATTGTCATGTCATTCATCAGCGACGTTTCCTGACTGATCCTACCGGTAGTAAGCCTGGTGGAAGGCAGGGGCCATTCCATTGTTGTAAGGTGGCGATCCATTGCTGTATCCGCCATAGGTGGCGGGTAGGTCATCGGAGGGGAGGAGTATGGCATTCCAAACCCAACAGTGGGTACCTCGTTGGCTGGGTAGACATATGGCTCTCTGATCACCGGAGGGCTCCGGTTACAGTAGAGGCCGTTCCCGGCCACCCTATCATAAGGGTAGGGGGAGGCTGTGGCATATGATGTGTGAGCAGGGGAGGCATATGGTGTGTGGGAGGGGGAGGCATATGATGTTTGGGAGGGGGAGGCATATGATGTTTGGGAGGGAGAGGCATATGATGTGTGCGAGGGGGAGCGAACAAATGTGGTGGCAAGTGGGAAGGAAGACACAGACATGTTGTTAGTGAGACGGCCTGCCTTAGCAGGAGGCATTGGGCCACCGTTGCTCGCCCGGATGCGCTTGTTGGCAGGCTCGCTGGTACCACCGCTGGAGGCGCTTGAAGATGCCTTTTTCTTCTCCGTCTTGGCCTTCTCGAGGTCTTCAAGCTGCTTCTGAAGATCCTCCAGTGGAAACTCGGAATCTAGTTTACGGTCCTCAATGCACTTTATGACAGCTCTCAGCGCTGACTGCTCTTTCTTGTTCGAGTTGCTCTGGAAGATAAATATGTCAGATTCTATTCAGGTTCGAGGTGATAATTCGGAATAAATATAAGATGTACCCCGGATTGGCCGCTGCTAGTGCTCGAGTTATCTGAAACGGTGGATGACGTCTTCTTCGAGTCCTCCAGGTAGGATTTCAGAAGAGGAACCGGAGGGAACTTCTCTTCAAGTCCAGCCTCATAGGCAAATTCACAGCATCAAGCTGTGGCCCTTAGCAATTAGCTCTTCAATGATATCTGCAAAAGAGTTCAAATGTTGTCACTGCTCTACTTAAGTAGTATATGAACAAAAGAATGACTCATCACATGTTATAGAGAAAACACTAAAATCGACCATGGTTATAAGACAACAGCCCATAGAACAGTGAAGGTACCAGGAAGGCAAAACCATGGACACTATGAATATGGGCAGTAAGAGCAATGGCAAGAACAGATACAGCAGAGCAGAGGCGCTAAACCATTGAGTGCTGTACCAGCAAGACAAACGAATGTAGCAGAAGAGAGAAGGCTGTTTCAGCATTTTCTGGCGCAGCAGTAATGTGTGCTACTGGAACAGTCCGTGCAGTAACTTGATGTTAACGTTACCGCAGAACAGAATTTGCCTTTCACTGCAAGGAAACAGGACAGTAGGCACGAGAATATGGCGACATCTCAAGGCTAAAGCAATGGCCCCAAGACTATAGCCACTAAGAATGATGGCGATCATGACAAAGATACAGTTATCCTTGGACAATTGACAGACACTAGACAACCTTTTCTAGCACATGGCTGTGAAGTGACCACCCATCCCAGCAAAAGACATAGCTCACTCAAAAAACGCACTCCATCCTAATTATACTCCGTACTGCCATGCTCTTGTACAGTAATTGGTACTTTCAAACTCTAATTATCACAAAAAACAAGATAGTTTCTAAGCATGGAGCATTGGAGCTAAGCTGCTGCAGAGCAGTGATTGCTGGAGATAATTCAATGCTAGATCTAAGCTACTCCCAATCAATCATCTGTAGTTATGTACGTAGTATTCAACAGTTGGTATGCACAAGGCCTAAGGAAGTAGCGACAAAAATGTACTTCGTAAAATGTAGCAAGAATGCATCAGCAAGGAAGAAGCGATACCAGCCATGTCTTGGTCAAGTCCGAGGGCGAGAGCGAGGCGCGGCATCTGTCGGCGCCAGGAGAAGCTGACAACGATCCTCCGGTAGAGAGGGCGGTCCTCCCTCTCTGCGACGGCGAAGGTGGCGACGTGCTGCAGGAAGGCGTGCGCGTCGGGGGGCTTGGCCGCCTCCACCCCGCCCTTGAGCTCCACCGCCTCCTTCCACTCCCTGGCCATGCCCCTTGCGCGCTCCCGCGCGGCCCGCGGCACCAAGGGCCGCGCCGCCCCGATCTCCGGGTCCGGGTCGGCCAGCGCCGGCACGGCCGCCTCCAGGATGAGCACGCAGGCCCAGGCGAGGTCGGCGGGGTTCTTCGCCTCCCGGCGGTCGACCGGGAACACGTCGGCGACGGCGTCCATGACGAACTTGGCCGGATCCACGCAGCAGCTGAGCGCGGGCGGCATCTCGGCGCGCAGCGCGTCGGCCTCCTTGCGGCGCGCGGCCACGAAGCCGAAGAAGGCCGCGGAGTCCATCCTCGCGCAGAGCGCCCTGAGGCTGTCGGCCAGGCCCTCGGTGGAGGCGGCGAGGACGGACGAGCCGTCGGTGGAGGCGGCGGCGAGGGAGGTGGTGGAGCGCGCGCGAGACGGAGCCGTCGAGGGAGAGCTCGCGGCGGCGGAGGGAGTCGAGCGCGCGGCCGGTGCGTGCCTCGGCGGCGCGGCGCTTGTGGCGGATGGCGTCCGAGCGGGAGGCGAGGCCGCGGTCGAGCGTGAGGAAGTGGTCGGAGAGCTGCTGGTAGAGGCGCGTGCAGCTGGCGAGCAGCTGCTGCTGGCGCTCCAGCTCCGCGAACCCCGCGCTGACCGCCTCCCCCGAGACCGGGACCTCCTCCGCCGGCGAGGCCATGGGCCCGCCGCCGCCTGGAAACCCTGCTGGCCGCTCCCGATCGGCGGAACCCTAGCGCGAAATTCGTGTGCGTGTGCGAACAGTGGGGACGGAGGGGAAAGCGAGAGAGAGATGGAGGTGGGCATAAAGAGTGGGCGGGTGGGTGGGGGCTGGATTTGGCGAATGGCGGGGCGACGCGTGGCAGCTGCGGCACTGTAAAGTGGTCGCCGGGCCCGGGAGGAGGAGGCTGGCGGTGCAGAGGTGGTATGTGGGGTAGGGAGAGGTGGACCCCGGGTGTCGGTGGAGGCGGGATGGGTGGGGTTTGGTGCGGGTAGAAATGGCGGGAACAGCTGGAGGCGGGTGTGCTGTGGCGATGGCGGAATGGAGCAGAGCAGAGGGCACCCGGGATCACGAGACCACGAGCGCTTGTCTCATCATCGTCGGGTGGCTGCTAGGAATGGAATTCGAGCTGGCTCGGCTCAGACTCGCTTAAACTCGCTCAATGGAGCTCGACTTGTTTAACAAACGAGTCCTGAAATAAAACTCGGCTCAACTTGCTAAACTCGTGAGTAGCTCGTTTTGCTTGTGCAAATATAGTGTGAATTTTTTAATATATTAATGTCAAATTGTCAATATTGTTTGCACCGATAATGGTGTAGAGGTTCTTTCTTTCAACATTGATCTATCCTTTGACTAGAGATGTGAAATCATAGAGGGGCAATGATTGATATTGTTCGAAATTAGCATGAAAATTACTAGTTTTTTCATATGCAAGCATATTCGGACACTTAGAATGGTAAACGAGCTACTCACGAGTAGCTTTGTCAACAAACAAGTTTAGATTTAAAACTCGGCTTATCTCGTGAGACACCGAGTTCGAGCCGAGCCGAGTCACGAGCTACTCGTTTAGCTCACGAGTTTCGAGTTTTAGCTCTAGTGGCTGCCATCGCTATGCTCCATAATTTCACTCTACGTTCACGAATTTTGCTGGGACAAGCGTTGGTGTGTTTTCACCCAGCCATGACGCTAGATCGACTAGCCATGTGATGTGCCCCATGTCAAATGAGGACGTTCTTCAGATGCTCGTATGTACACGTAGAATACTAGTGTTTTTAACAATGGTTGTTTGTGGTCCTTCCTCGCCGGGCTCGGCTTAGAGCATCTTCACTCACGACACTCATGTAGCGTTCAGAAGCGCCGGACCGACCTTATTGGGCCCGTCCGGACGAGCTGGCGTCTATGGGGGACGTCATATTCCCATAGCGACTCCAATAGGTTTTCTAGAACAAGATTCAAACTCAAATTTTAACAAAATTCATTCAAACATTTATAAAATTTACAAGTTTGAACGAATTTTAGGTAAACTAAAAAATCAAACCTAATCTACGGCCACCGGAACACGTTATAGTCCTCCTCCTTGATGAACCAGCCGGTTGCTTCGTCGTCGCCCTGGGCCGCTAGGCCCTACCTCGTCGTCGTCGTGGGGGAGGTCGGCGAAGGCTGTGCCGGTCAACTCGACATGGTTCCTCAGAGACCACGCCAGGTCGTTGGCCTATGACAGCGTCGGGACGTCGTTCCTCGAGCGCCTGGCTCAGCCCAGGGTGTCCTCGGGGTCGGCGTCCGGGTATCCCATCGCCTCATGCACACGGAGCAGCCGTGTCACCACCGTTTGTTGGTTCTTCGCCGGCGAGCGCATGGAGAAGCTGCCCCTCCGATGACGAGGGTGCATGTGCGCCGTCGTGGGGGTGTGTGTGGCTCCTCCTGGGGGGTGCGTGGTGCCGAGCGCGGCGATGATGATGCCGAGCAAGACAATGACGAGAGGGAGCGGGAGGAGGACGTCCTCTCGGTGCCCAACGGATCGGCGATGGCAGAGGCGACATGAATGTCGTGGAGGGGGCTACCAGTGGGGCCGCCGGCGAAGATGTGCGCCATCATGTCAGGGAGCGTGCACCCCGACACGCCCAAGAAGAACTCGCGCTAGGCGCGTTTTTGCCCCGCGGCGGCGCTCTCGGGCCGTCCTAGTGGTTGATCTCGTCGTCGGGGAGACGCCAGAACTGCGCGGTATACCGTTCTAGGTTACGACGTGGGTCCTACTGGGGGCTTGGCGCTACTCGCGGGTGAGATCCCCCCCAGTAATGTCGTAGCACGTCGTCTTCCAGTTGCGGATCGACGGCGTCGACGCGTTCGACACGGGGATGGCGCCCACGCTCAGCGTCCAGCTCCCCGGTGCCCGCATGTCCGGTGGCGCGGGGTAGCCGTTCTCCTGTAGCATCGTCGCCTCCTCGACAAGGAGTGGGCGTGGCCTAAAGCCGTTGGCTACGGCTACGCCGGTGCGCTTGCTCGTCACGGTGGCTAGGCTTTTCGGGAGAGAAGTGGAGGACAAGATTGACGCGCTGGATTGTGAGACGCAACGGCAATGACGCGTGGCTTTTAACGGCAGGACAAGCAAGCAGGTGCGCGTCGTGCATTAACGCCGCCACGTACAAGCTCGCCGCGTGGGGCTGGAGCTGAGCGGTGACGGGACGAGTCGGATTTTCTCCGCCGTGCCTAATATAGCTATTGAGACTTCTATTGACGCCGCGAGGGAGATGATCTTGGCTCTATTTGCTGCTCCTTGCTCACAGCTTGCCTAGAAGCATTAGGCCAACTTCGCTCCTCCTATTGGTATGTACACTTCCCATCATATACTTAATAAACGTTAACATTTTATACCATTTCTATGTTTTTTGAATGGAGGGAGAAGTCTGAAACCCAACCTAGAACCGATACATGAACCATGTACTCTACGTATCTTGTGCAACCAAGAAACTGGTCCACCTGATGCATCCGACTTAAGTTGAACTTCTAAAATGTTTTCAAAATATCCAGAAAAGTTTATGCTAGATAATACTTGTCGGGGATATAATCCCCGGGTGGCCACAACTACCCGAATCTACCGGATGCTCCGAGTCAGCCGGCTCGTCAGATACCGTCAGCTGGCCCCTACGCTGCAGCCTACTGGGCTCTACACCGCAGCTGGCACATCGGATACCCTTCCCGGGTGACAAGGACTAGAAGACAAAAGAGAGTACAGCGTTGGCCACCAAAGTCAAGGAAGGCGACCGCACGCCACCTTCCCTCTGCCGTCTACCCCGACGAGACGGGAAGAGCAGACTAGCCTGCAGGCCGTCAGTGCCACCTCATGGACGGTGGCACAGTCCTGCACGCCAAGACCATCCGGCAGCCCGGCAGCAGGTCGTGTATTTCTATGTGCCGGCTCCTCGCACTATATAAGTGGAGCCGGGTTTTCCTGATAGAGGGTTGGAACCTAGATCGCCTCATTAACCCCCCCCCCCCCCCCATAGCCCTCACCAAGGAAGAGAACACTGTATACAGCTCAAGGAGCACCATTGTAGCCCGTGTGATCCCTTTATACACAGTTAGGCAGGATTAGGGGTGTTACATCAACACAAGGGCCCTGAACCTAGGTACGTCTCGGTGTCAGCCTTGCTCGTATCCGATCCCGTGCGTACGCCGTCGTACGTCATCTGAGTCCCCACGCAAGAAGTCATCTCCTGATGGCACTGCCGTGCGAAATACCACGACATTTGCGCCCACCGTGGGGCCGAGCGCGGCGACTGGAGTCACGTTCCGCACGGGACCCCGCGCCGCTTCCGGCGAGCGCGTCGCATCGGGTCTCATCCTGACGCTCGGCGCATTCGACTGCATCATGGACAACGCCGGCTGCTTCGCAGATGCTCCTCCCCTCGACGGAGGCTCCATCATGCACTTCGGCGAGCACCACATCTTCGTCTCCGTCATCCCTAGTGAGTACCCTGACAACGTGCTCTCCTGTTCGGACACTTTGTCCATCTGCTCCAACTCCAGCGACGAGCCCCGCACCTACGTGGAGGTCTACACCACCAGCACCGCCTCCGAGACAGAGCGGCGCCGCACCCGGCCCGAGGCCGAGGTCCATCCACCATGCTGGTTCCATACATGTCAACATGAGACACTGAACAGAGATCGCCGTATCACTCTTCAAGGTGTACGCTTCTCTTTCAGCTTCCGACGCATCGTCAGCTGGCTCCTCGGGAAGAGGGCCATCGAGAACGTACTCGCTCTTTGCGTTCCTAAGAACAATCCTTAGGGCGCGAACCCAATCAGCATAGTTGCTCCCATTCGCCGTCAGGGGCTTCTTCTCAATCAGTGGTCCAAGGTTAAACGTGTGTGCTATCTTAGCCATTGATCTACAACAATTAAGCTTACTCAGACATGTTCATAATTATTATCTAGCACTAGTAAATTTAAAACTAAATTAAAAGTACTCCCACTAAAATTGATATTCCTCAGGATCAAATTAGTGTATACGAAATCCACGCTCAACATACGATCAATAGATGGATACATGCCATTGAACGTAGCTTACAACGGGTAGGTCAACAGACCAATCACTTCCCACCGTGACTTCCGCTTCATCATTCGATGTATGTGCTCCGAGCTCATAACTAGTTATGCTCGAACCTCAAGACAACCAACCGTTTTTGCTGCTAGAACGGTTCGTGCCCGCCTCCCGAACCCTTGGCACACATTACTCGTGGATACACGGCGTACGATGACAAGCATCCGGTTTGACGGTGCTACGGTTGGATGAGAACGAACTTCTTGAAATTTTCTTTTAGCTTAATTAATTAAAATTATAGCTACCGAGGAATCTCCCTAATAATCACACTACTACGCAATCAAGGGAAGAGTAAGAAAACAGATATAAAACATGCACAAGTAAACAACACTTCGTGATGTAGTATAGTCTTCTTCCTCCAGCTTCCGGTGACGCCTCCACCGGTGTGGCCATGTCGAGGTTCACGACATTTGCATGCCTTCTCCTATCCTCCACTATCACCATAGCTCGACGAACAAGAACGGCACGCCGGCCAACAAAACAAGATTAGTCAACAAAATATAATTTCGAGACTATACCACATCACATGTCCTGCAAAACAGAGTTAGACGCCTCTAACGTTTGTCTTGCAAATTTTAGCGTGGATGTAGGATCAGCGGGACAAGCCGGAAATTCTACGGTCCTCGCCAAGCATAATTACTCATGTTGCTAGATTGACCTTGCGGGATGATTGTCGATCCCAACATTACGAAAACATTGCGGATCCCAATCCAGACGATTGCCAAAGCACATGACCCCCGTGTGGACCTAGTCCACATGCCCCTTCCGCTACCAAGTCGACGAGGCCAACTATAATAGGATTTGAAGCTACATGAAGCACTTCGTTGGCGCCGATGGGCATACTAGGAGCAGCCGGAAGGTCTGCGGATTGCCAGAAGTTCGAGATCTTACTATGCCGTTGGAAACAAGACGAGACCGTATATTGGGAAGCAACATAAATAACGTGAATGTTCGAAGAAAAGACTTTGATAACATACCCGCACAAACTTATGCGGTGCCCGCACACCATGTGCTCTAGATCAAATCATGTATCTACGCATAGATCGCTCTGATACCACTATTGGGTTGCGTGTACAGTAAATTAAAAAAATTCGTATAGCTACGCAACAACTGCCAAGATCTACTATGAAGATACATGTGAATACGAAGATCCAAAGATCTAGATGAAATACATTACCAACACCTAAGTTGCGGAAGAAGTATTGATGACGTAGTCGATGTAGCCAGTCGCCGTCTCCCTCAACCAAGCCTAGTAGAGAGATTCTGGCGCCTTCTCCTCCTCGCCTTGTCACCTTGATCCAACAGAGTGAGGGTCAATCGTTGAGATCAACGGATCACCCCTCCGAGAGCTTGCACGCGTACGCCGGGAAAGGTTCAGCAGGGCTTCGCCGTCCAAGCTTGAAGCACTACTGGTGTATATGAAGGTGGAGATCTCAACACATGAGAAGGAGAGAGAGAGATTAGATCTAGTCTAATCGGATAGGTTGCCTCTAATTAGAGGTTCCTCTAATCCAACTAGAAGGTATCTAAACTTGAGTTGCAATTGTGTGTCTCTTGTCTGTCAATTGTATGTCCTCCAAATAGGAGGGGGTGGGATTTATAGTTGGACCAAGGGTGGAGGGACTTGGACAAGGGGAAAGCTTTCCCCTAGTCCAAAATTCGGCTTGGGAAGGAGTTGGAGTTGGACTCCAACTCCCTCCCCCACCGCCGCCGCCGGGTGGGGCTCGTCCTAGGCCGAACCGACCTAGGCGGGTTGGGCCCACCCTAGGCCGGCCCGCCTTGGCCACCACCGCCGCCGCCTCCCCCATGGGCCGCATGGCCCATTAGGGTTTCGGCTGGGGGGAGCCTCCGCCTTTTGGCGCCTTGGCCCACCACCACCACATGGTGGTGCGGCTACCTTGGTGGGCCCTAGGGCCCATCTTGGTAGCCCCCATGGTGGGCTCCAATTTTATTTATATATTTTTCCAATAATTATTTATCAATTAAATAAATAAATATTTAATTAAATAATATTTTGTCTAATAAATTCTTATTTGAATATTTCCTTTTACAGAATATTTCACTGAATTAATTACCTATCATATAAAACACTTTTATATGATCCGGGACACCCAGTGTCCGCTGACAAAATACTCCGGAAAAATATTTCCTTCATATATAAACCCTCGGAATAAATCCGACCGTGATAGCAACTTCTATCACAAAACAATCTCTCCGATAAAACCATATGTCGTGGTGGGATCACGACAGATGCCATGGGTATGGCTAAGATGGGGACGAATGGTCGTTGGGGGAATCCGGGAGGGTTTATGCACTCTCGAAGTGCACAAGCAAGAACACACCAAAAACCGCAAGAACACGAACTGAAAACCAATCAACCAAGAACACGAAGCACACCACGATGTACCCTGCTTCGGGGCCCTCTTGCGGAGGTAACACCCCTACTGCAGCACTATCCTAGTCAGTGTATAGCACAAGGTGACAAGTACAAGCTGCTCCTCGAGCTGTGCGATGATACAATGGTGAGAGCTTGAGCTGGGAGATGAAGTTACAAGGAGAATGAACCAGGGTGCCGGGGTCTCTTCCCTCGTGATTGATCGATCTCTGCGTGTGCCTCTCTCTCGCGCAGGAGGGGTGGAAGCCCCCTATATAGGCCAGCCGGGTTACCGTAGTGCCCCTCGCCGAGCACTGTAGCCATGCATCTGCTTTGGTCATCATTGTACTCCTGTCAGGGACAAGACATGGCATGCCCATCCCCTGCGTCACCACAGTGGAGCTAGGATGTCCCCTCTGACAGAGACAGGACATAGCCACGCCGCGCTACCTCGTAGCCCTGACCCCGGATCTCCCGGGGTCAGCGGTCAGAGACGTGCAGCCCCGCCGAACCCAGGGCACGCCTCCGCCATACTCCGTGACAGACGTTCCGGTGTCAGGCGGGAAGTGACAGGAGCATTGACTCCTGTCCGAGCTACGGCCTCCTGCGCTCAAGATCTTTTACTAGGTCGGACCTCACCTCCTTCCAATAGCCTCTCCTGCACTCACAACACTAACCATAGCACCGAGGTAGCTAGGTCGGCTGATCACAGCTCGATCATGAACCTCGGCCCATGCCAACGGGGTACCTCGGACCCCTCTGGTCCAAGATAGGTCGGCCTTTATATTCTTCAGGCAAAAGTAAAGCTCGGATACACTCAGGCCCAAACAGGTCGGCCCTTTCCGTACCTCGGCACGCCTTTGAACTCCACTTATGCCAAGCCTTGACCCTAGCCGGGGGTACTCCCCCGACACCATATCTATCACGCAGACACTATGTCAGTGATACTCTCTCCATGTTCGAGACCAACCATAATACACAACTAACCAATCCTAGTTTAAGCGTGTCCACCCTACAGGTTCGATAACGTGTAGCTATAATTGGATGTTCCCATCCAATCACCGGCCAGGGTCAGATCCCGGGATGATTGAATAATTACTACCGTTATGCGAAGACACTCTGTTGAACCTGTTGGTTATTTAATATATCATTCTCATTACTCGCGATACCAAAACTTCGCCCGAGATATAGATCTGTGGATGTCACCATGAATCAATCATTGATTCATTACATCTTTGTCTATCTCGTTAACCGGCAAGTTCCTTTACTCGTTTCCGTATTATGATATCCCACAGTGTAACTTCACCATGCATTGTCTGCAGAACATATTGGATACCTTATAATACCGAGAGGGCCCAGGGCGTATCTCTCTAATCACCGAGGAGTAATTTCCCATCTCAGAACATTAGGATATACACACACCTTGGAATCACCCAGTGACTGCCGTTTTACTACCCAGTTACGGCCATAGTGTTGACAGTACCAAAGTAACTCTTCCAGTATGCATAACCCTAATAACTTCATGGTTACAGGACAAGTTATATAATAACCTTACTGTGATAAAGCTAAGGACAAAAGACAATTTAACGGAATCTCTTAGCATACCAAAACTTGGGTTACCCGGCCATATTATTATCCAATAATATGCCACTCATTGATGCTGACATAAACAATGTCCATGACTAGGAAAGCAGTGTCATCAAGCAATCAACAAATTAGTCCGTAAAAGAACTAGGGTATATTTTACGTGTTCATATTCTCTACACGTGCGAGTGAGCTTTCCTCTGAATCACGTATTCAGAAACCACTGCAGTTATAGCATAGAGAATACAAATCATAATTATTGAATCAGATGTATAAATACATTGCCTTTTGGGCATACATCCAACAGTCTCCCACTTGCACAACTGGCAATGTCTAGTTTGCATAAGTTCAACATCTTGATTGATGTTTGGTGTTTCTCATGCTTACTCTTGTGTGGTAGACATATTGTCCTTTTAGTCCCTTCTGGGGCTATGTAAACTTTATTCTTTTATGCACAAAAATTATACCTTTTTCATGCACAACCTTTATTGATCATATGATCACTTGTAGCATCTGGTCATACAAGGTGAAACCTTGGTACTTCAACTAAGAACACAATTTCATTGTTTTCACAATTAGTTGTTTCTTTCAAAGAACCACACCTAGTTCATTTAATGAACCGATAACCTTTCCTTTGGAAGTTGTTACGCTCCCACTGTCTTTGCTACTTGTTGTAGTTTTCGTAATATAGCCTTATGTTTTTAAAACATCCCCTCGTAATGCGATGTACGAAATTTAGAAAAATTCCGTTATCTATCCTTGGATTATCCTTTATACTTATCTCATAAGATTTTCCAATGTAACTCTTACATTATGAGTATTTCTCACTTTTGAAGTAACTTCTTCAAAATACACCGAATGGAGAATTCTCATCTTAATTGGAGTCAATTGAACTTTTATCAAATTCAACTTGTCAACAATCAAGTTTGACTATTTTGTTTTGATCTTAAAATTTCACATCTTAAGAAATTCCTTTATGATCAAGATTTCAAATCAATTGATCAAGCTCACCACCGTACGAAACAGCCATGGTTCTTGCACATGAATTTCTCTAACTTTATGAGAATTTTAATTCTCCCATGTTATTGAATAATATTCAAAACACTTTAGTGAAATTTCTGCAACATTATATCACAATATATGGAAACTTCCATATATGTGTTGATTATTATGTTCCAAATATATATGTCATTAAATACCTTTAACAACATATCATATTGTATCAAAACAAAACTATCTAATATTATATTATTCTTCAAAACCGAATAATACAATTAAGCTCCCACTGATTTTCTTGAAACTATGATCTGCATTCTTTGCTTCGAAGTTTTCAAACAAAACTTTGTTTCTTACTTCTCACTTAATATCATTAATTTATTTGTCCTAGACAAATATTTTCTTTTATGAATTAAATTTATATTCAATTAACAAAACCCTCGAGCTGTACCTAGTACACATCCTCGATCATTTTCCTTTGAAAGGAATATGTTTTGTCAATCTCTTATATAAACTATTATCATAAAATACCTTTTGATCACCAAAACCTTGTGATCATCTTTTCGTCTAACAAAAAGATCCTTATTAAGTTTTTCATAACTTAACAACAATGATATTAATATATGACATCTAAGTCAAAATTCTATTGGGATCTATTCTAGCACATTCCTTTTCCTTACTTTGTCTTAGCATATTAAGTTTCCTAGAAACTTGTATGCTACTTAATCTGGTTAAGTGAATGTTTCTTGACAAGACGTCATGCATTAAATGCAATGACTCTCGGTATTAGTCTAAAAGACTTGTCAATTGGAATTGCTTCCGCTTGCACAACATCTGATAACTATTTCCGAAGATTCCATAATCTCTTCAAGATTCACCATCCTCCCACTGAATTCTTAGAGGAATAAAATCCTTCAAGAATCACATCTATCTTAGTGGCAAAACATTGTCACTTATGTGGTGTTAAAGAGGACTTCCAATTAACTTATTGGAATAACCTACAAAGTAATTTTATTTATCTTTTTCTTTAGGACCAAGTTCTAATTTTCATAAAACTCAGAACCTAAATTCTTTGTGTCCCATCATGTTTATCTTTCAAAACTATGACACAAATAACAAGATAAAATTATTACTAAGTCCTTTTATTATCTTAGAACTGAACTTCTTTTCAGAAATTCTAAGTTCTAAGACTATCACGTCCCTTTATGTTTATCTTTCAAAACGATGACGTGAATTCTAAAGACTAACTTTTGTGCTAAAACTAGAAAAGCAATAAATATTCTAAATTGGATTTCTTGGAATATAATTCTGCAAACGAAATATCTTAGTAATTTATTAATCAAACTTGATCAAATACTTGAACCGAAATTGACTTTCAATTCATCATATTACTAAGACAAACTTTCTAAAATATTATTGTGAAGTTTCAAGATCTCAATAAAATTATTGACTATCTTTTAACTTATCCTTTATTGACTTCACTATGTGCCTGAACACTTAATGAATTTATGACTCCAAAGAATCATGTAGTCCATCAAGCCTTTCACTTGTTTCACATAACAATATCTCAAATTTCCTTCCATCATGCATATGATGCATTTGAGATGATAGTGCCACACGAAGGTGGTGTCAACATAATCACAACACATTTCAGAACAAATGATATTTCCATAATTCAAAAGATTTGTAACTTGATCATCCACGAAGGGATTGATCCAAAATATTCTTCGATAAACGGGACATGAAATCCCACAAATTCACAAGAGTATTTCCATCGCCAAGAATGCGACCTTATTACAATAACTTGGGTAAAACCCACAAATCTTTCAAACTTAAAATGAAAAGTAAACTAGAGATGTCTTCATCTTGTGGATGAAACTTCATGCGCCGAGCTTGACGCACATCTCCATCTTTTACTCCTCCGCCACCTTACTTGCCCATCTCCTATATCAAGTGCATAAATATTTAGCAATTGATACTCCAGAGTTACTAGTAAGATTGACAAATATCATTCAAAGTATAACTCTTATACCTTTCTTCCTTTAGCAGACTTTTTCTTCTGCAGAAGGAATTTCTTGCAGTTCCTCTTCCAGTGTCCCTTTTTCTTGCAAAAGAAACACTCGGATTCCTCTTGAGCCGAGAGTGCAGCCTTCTCAATGCCTTAGCATTTTTAGACTTCTTGGTTCTCTTCTTCTTGAACTGTGCGGTTTGGGTAACCATCAAAACTTGATTGTTTTCCCTCTTCACACTAGGTTCAGCAGTTTTCAGCATTGCAAGCAGCTCATTCGGTGTCTTCTCCAACCCATTCATGTTGTAATTCATGATGAAACCGCTGTAAGACGGTGGGAGGGAAGCCAACACCAAATCTATACTTAGCTCGGCTGGAATAGGAAATCCCAGAGCCTCGAGCCTAGTACCATAACCAAACATCTTGATTACATGCTCGCTCACAGAGCCTCCTTCTGCCATGTGACATGACCACAGTGCCTTCGTTATTTCATAACGCTCAGTCTTAGCCTGAGTCTGGTACATGGCCTTGAGTGCGACAATCATGTCGTATGCAGGAGTTTGATCAAACTTCTTCTGCAACTCAGGTTCCATACATGTCAACATGAGACACTGAACAGAGATCCGTATCACTCTTCAAGGTGTACGCATCTCTTTCAGCTTCTGACGCATCGTCAGCTGGCTCCTTAGGAAGAGGGCCATCGAGAACGTACTCGCTCTTGCGTTCCTAAGAACAATCCTTAGGGCGCGAACCCAATCAGCATAGTTGCTCCCATTCGCAGTCAGGGGCTTCTTCTCAATCAGTGGTCCAAGGTTAAACGTGGGTGCTATCTTAGCCATTGATCTACAACAATTAAGTTTACTAGACATGTTCATAATTATTATCTAGCACTAGTAAATTTAAAACTAAATTAAAAGTGCTCCCACTAAAATTGATATTCCTCATGATCAAATTAGTGTATACGAAATCCACGCTCAACATACGATCAATAGATGGATACATGCCATTGAACGTAGCTTACAACGGGTAGGTCAACAGACCAATCACTTCCCACCGTGACTTCCGCTTCATCTTTCGATGTATGCGCTCCGAGCTCATAACTAGTTATGCTCGAACGTCAAGACAACCAACCGTTTTTGCTGCTAGAACGGTTCGTGCCCGCCTCCCGAACCCTTGGCACACATTACTCGTGGATACATGGCGTACGATGACAAACATCCGGTTTGACGGTGCTACGGTTGGATGAGCACGAACTCCTTGATATTTTCTTTTAGCTTAATTAATTAAAATTATAGCTACCGAGGAATTGTATGTCTTGAGTTGCAATTGTGTGTCTCTTGTCTGTCAATTGTATGTCCTCCAAATTGGAGGGGGTGGGGTTTATATAGTTGGACCAAGGGTGGAGGGGCTTGGACAAGGGGAAAGCTTTCCCCTAGTCCAAAATTCGGCTTGGGAAGGAGTTGGAGTTGGACTCCAACTCCCCTCCCCCGTCACCTCTCCCACCGCCGCCGCCGGGTGGGGCCCGCCCTAGGCCGAACTGACCTAGGCGGGTGGGGCCCACCCTAGGCCGCCCCCCTTGGCCACCACCGTCGCCGCCTCCCCCCATGGGCCACATGGCCCATTAGGGTTTCGGCTCCAATTTTATTTATATATTTTTCCAATAATTATTTATAAATTAAATAAATGAATATTTAATTAAATAATATTTTGTCTAATTAATTCTTATTTAAATATTTCCTTTTACAGAATATTTCACTAAATTAATTACCTATCATATAAAACACTTTTATATGATCCGGGACACCCAGTGTCCGCTGACAAAATACTCCTGAAAAATATTTCCTTCATATATAAACCCTCGGAATAAATCCGACCGTGATAGCAACTTCTATCACAAAACAATCTCTCCGATAAAACCATATCTACCACGCAGACACTATGTCGGTGATACTCTCTCCATGTTCCAGACCAACCATAATACACAACTAACCAATCCTAGTTTAAGCATGTCCACCCTACATGTTCGATAACATGTAGCTATAATTGGATGTTCCCATCCAATCACCGGCCAGGGTCAGATCCCGGGACGATCTGAATAACTACTACCGTTATGCGAAGACACTCTGTTGAACCTGTTGGTTATTTAATATATCATTCCCATTACTCGCGATACCAAAACTTCGCCCGAGATATAGATCCGTGGATGTCACCATGAATCAATCATTGATTCATTACATCTTTGTCTATCTCGTTAACCGCGAAGTTCCCTTTACTCGTTTCCGTATTATGATATCCCACACGGTGTAACTTCACCATGCATTGTCTGCAGAACATATTGGATACCTTATAATACCGAGAGGGCCCAGGGCGTATCTCTCTAATCACCGAGGAGTAATTTCCCATCTCATAACATTATGATATACACACACTTTGGAATCACCCAGTGACTGCCATTTTACTACCCAGTTACGGCCATAGTGTTGACAGTACCAAAGTAACTCTTCCCGTATGTATAACCCTAATAAGTTCATGGTTACAAGACAAGTTATATAATAACCTTACTGTGATAAAGCTAAGGACAAAAGACAATTTAACGAAATCTCTTAGCATACCAAAACTTGGGTTACCCGGCCATATTATTATCCAATAATATGCCACTTATTGATGCTGACATAAACAATGTCCATGCTAGGAAAGCAGTGTCATCAAGCAATCAACAAATTAGTCCGTAAAAGAACTAGGGTATATTTTACGTGTTCATATTCTCTACACGTGCGAGTGTGCTTTCCTTTGAATCACGTATTCAGAAACTACTTCAGTTATAGCATAGAGAATACAAATCATAATTATTGAATCAGATGTATAAATACATTGCCTTTTGGGCATACATCCAACACAGCCCCTCCCCGTGCACCGGCTGGCGGCGAGCGTGCTCGCAATGACGACCGCGCCCGCAATGATGATCATGCCCGCAATGACGACTGCGGCCGCAACGACGATCGCCAAGCTCCGGACAACCGACGTCAGACTCCGCCTCACCGATCCCCGGCTCGACCAGCCGACAATCGGGGAGCCTTCCCCAACCAGGACGCCGCCTATGTCATCTATACTAGCGAGCGCGACGACAAGCATGCCAGGCGTCAGCGCCATGCGGAGGTGAACGCCACCGTCCCTCCCGTCCCCAGTACATGAACTGGTTGGAGAAGCCCATCACCTGGGACGTGAGGACCATTCGGCTGTCATGCCCCGGCCAGGCGGCTACGCGCTGCTCCTGGACCCGATCATCCTCACCGACGACACCGCCGTCACGTTCTCCCGCGTCCTCATAGACGGCGGTAGCAACATCAACATCCTCTACCGTGACACGGCGGAGAAGCATGGCATCAACCTAGGCCGTCTGGAGCCCAGCTCAACGACGTTCCACGGCATCGTGTCGGGGCTCTCTTGTTCCCCGATGGGTCAAATCAAGCTGGACGTCATCTTCGGCGCGAAGGAGAACTTCCGCCGTGAGCCCATCTGGTTCGAGGTGGTCGACCACCAAAGCGCGTACCACGCAATCCTTGGGCGTGCCGCCCTCGCCAAGTTCATGGCCATCCCCCACTATGCCTACCTGGAGATGAAAATGTCGGGTGAAAAGGGCATTATCACCGTTGTGGGCGACTACCGGCGTTCCTTGGACTGCGCGTCGGCTGGTGCGAAGATGGCGGATGCCATCCTCATGGCCGAGGAGTTGAAGGAGATCAAGCGCAAGGTTGCCAACGATCTGACTCTGGCTCCTGAGCCCAAGAAGCCGGCAGGCGAGACCACGTTCCAGCCCGGCAAGGACACGAGGAAGGTCCTACTCAACCCGACCGACCCCTCCAAGTTCGTGCCCGTCAGGTCCAGCCTCGAAAGCAAATAGGAAGACGAGCTCGTCTACTTCCTCCGTGAGAATCGGGACATCTTCGCGTGGTCTCCAAAAGACATGCCGGGTGTGCCGAAGGAGTTCGCTGAGCACTCTCTTCATGTGAAACGGGCACAAAGCCGGTACGACAAGCCCTCCACCGCTTCGCGAAGGAGAGAAGAAAAGCAATCGGAGAAGAGATAGCCCAGCTTCTAGCTGCCGGATTCATCATGGAAGTGTTCCACCCAGAGTGGTTAGCCAACCCCGTCATGGTGTTGAAGAAAAATAATACTTGGCGCATGTGTATCGACTACACCAGCCTCAACAAGGCTTGTCCCAAAGACCCCTTCGCCCTGCCCCGGATCGATCAAGTAATGGACACCATGGCCAGCTGCGAGCTGCTGTCGTTCCTAGATGCCTACTCCGGCTATCATCAGATCAAGCTGAATCCATACGACTACCTAAAAACCGCCTTCATCACTCCGTACGGTGCCTTCAGCTATCTCACCATGTTGTTTGGTTTGAAGAACGCAGGAGCCACGTATCAATGGTGCATGCAGAAGTGCCTGCATAGCCAGATCGGACAAAATGTGCACACATACATCGATGACATTGTCATCAAGACCAAGGAGCGGGGAACCCTCCTTGGCGACCTCGAGGAAACTTTCGCCAACCTCCGTCGCTTCCGGATGAAGCTCAACCCGGAGAAATGTGTGTTCGGCGTCTCGGCTGGCAAGCTACTCGGTTTCCTCGTGTCGGCTGGAGGGATCGAGGTCAACCCGGACAAGATCGCCGCCATCGAGCGCATGCAGCGGCCTCGGAACCTGAAGGACGTGTAGAAGTTCACCGGCTGCTTGGCAACCCTCAGCCGCTTCATTAGCCGGCTCGCCGAGAAGGCCCTCCCGCTGTACCGTCTTCTCAGACGGGCAGGCGGGTTCACCTGGGACGAGAAGGCCCTGTCGACTGCACCGGTCCTCGCTCCCCGAGCACCTAGGGAACCGATGATGATGTACATCGCCGCCACCAACCGTGTGGCCAGCGTTATCCTGGTGGTGGAGCGCATGGAGGAGGGCAAGACGTAGCTTGTCCAGCGTCCCGTGTACTACCTGAGTGAGGTGTTTTCCACTTCCAAGCAAAATTACCCTCACTACCAGAAGATGGCCTACGACGTGTACCTCGCCGCCAAGAAATTGAAACACTACTTCCAAGAGCACCCCATCACGGTGGTGAGCTCCGCTCCCCTCTCGGAGATCATTGGCAACAAGGACGCCACAGGCCGCATCGCCAAGTGGGCCATCGACTTGGCGGATCACCAAATCCTCTGCAAGCCAATGGTGGCCATCAAGACCCAGTTCCTCGCCGACTTCTTCGTCGACTGGGCAAAAACACAGTACTTGCCTCCGGCCCCCGACTCCTCGCATTGGCACATGCACTTCGACGGCTCCAAGATGCGCGGGGGCTTGGGAGCCGGTGTCGTCGCTTCCAACAACGTCGCCGAGTACGAGGCGGTCGTACATGGGCTCCGACTGGCCAAAGAGATGAACATCCATCGGATCCTCTGCTTCGGGAACTTGGACCTCGTCGTGCAGCAGGTATCCGGCAACTGGAACGCTAAGGACACGAACATGGCCTCCTACCGTTTCTTCGTCCAGCAGATCTCCGGTTTCTTCGAGGGCTATGAGTTCCACCATATACCGCGAGCAAACAACAAAGCAGCCGACACCCTGGCACGCATTGGCTCCACCCGGAAGACCATCCCACCCAGGATCTCCCTCGAGCATCTATACAAGCCATCGATCACGCCGTCACCCGACTCCGAGTCCATCTTCATACCGGACCTTGGACTCCCGGCTTCCTTTGCGGCTACCGGCTTGGAGGACCTGGGATACATGATTGTTGACTCGGCGGCTGGGAGGACGACGTCGCCCTCTGGCTCCAAGGACCCGGGGCTGAAGACTGGACACCAGAGGATGTTTTCGTCGTCAGGGAAATGCCATCTTGGGCGCAGCCTTTCCGCACCTACATCGTCAGGGGTGAGCTGCCAGAGGACGAGGTCCTAGCAAGACAGATCCAGCGCCGGTGCAAAGCATACACCATCATCAACGGTGAGCTTTACAAACGCAGCGTCTCCGACATATTCCAGAGCTGCGTCACGCAGGAAGACGGCTGCGACCTCCTTCAGGATCTCAACGACATCCGGGTCCGCCTCCTCCACGCGGCCGGCTCCCGTGCTCGCCTCGTCGGGCCAGTCACGCAGATCTTCGGGAGCAGCCGACTTCCCGGAGGCGGCCGACACCTCGGCATGGCTGGCCTCCGGCTCCAGGTCCTCATCCGGGCGCTGGTCATCGTCTTCATCATCGTCGTCATCGCTGTCGATGGCTTGGTTCTCCCCCTCCCCCTCGACGAGCTCGGGGAGGTTGGCGTCGAACGCCGGAGCGGCGGCGTCCTCAGCCTTCTGGCACTCGAACTTCTGCAGACCGCAAACCGAAAGCCGGTCAGGAAGAAAAACCGCAAACAACAAAGGAAAGCACGAAGAACAGGTCGAGAATGCTTACCGCCGGAGGCCACTTTGCGCGACTGTATGGTGGCCGACCCCAGCCCCAATCCTTCTCGATCGGCTCCTTGGCGACGGAGTACGGCCAACTGGCCAAGATGTCATACGGGAGGTTGTGCCTGGAGCACCGAGTCGGGTCATTGTTGCCAGCAAGGAAACACATCTTGTGCTTCCGCTCCTGCAGCGGCATCACTCGCTGCCCGATCCAAGCCAGCGCCAGGTCGCGGCCCGTAAGCCCGGCTTTGACCATTCCCTTCGCCCTCGCCATTAGCGCGTCGCCCTCCGGGTGTGGGCAGTGCTTCGGCACCCCCCAGTTGGCCCGGGACGGCGGCCCGACCGTGTACGGCGCCAGCTTGATGTGGTCGACGTCGGTCTTGTTCTTCACGTAGAAGTAGCTCTTCTGCCACTTCCACGCTGACTCCAAGATGTTCAGTTTGCACAGTCCCACCTTCCGCGCCACGATCGATGCCGCGCCGCAGTCCACCAACCGCCCGTTGGAGGTCTGCTGCTTGAGGTAGAAGAGGCACTGGAACAATTCGACACTAGGCCAAATCCCTATGTACGCCTCGGCGAGGGTGGCGAAGTAGGCGAGCTGCATCATGGAGTTGGCGGCGAGGTGATGCATCTGGAGCCTGAAGAACTGGAGGAAGCTCCGCATGAACAGGCTTGTTGGGAGCCCAAAGCCACGCTCCACGTGGTAGACAAAGCAAACGCGCTCGCCGGTCCGTGGCGTCGGCGAGACCTCGTCTGGGCTCGGGACGGGGCACTCCACCAGGTCCTTCGACGGAAGGTAGCCCTCGCGCTGGAACCGCTTGGTCTCCTTCATCCTCGCCGTCGAGCCGCACCAAGCGCCCCTCCCCGACATCTCCGGTGTGCTTTGGGTGGTGGCGGCAGGTCTGGAGTGGGGAGTTCCTATCCTGGATGAGCAAGGAGGCAGGGAGCGCGAGGAAGAAGACAATAAATCCCTTTTCCCCTCCTCCGGTGGCGAGTACTTAAGGGGGGGGGGGAACGGTAACTGCCCCACGATCGTGCCACGCGGCGCGTAACTGGCGCCCATGATTGCCACGCGCGAGGAGTAATGGCAGGCCACGATCTCCGTTAACGGATGGTTGCCGCACGCGATCCTTCACTTGCGCGGTTGCCACAGAATATCCCGCCCCGGGAACCGAGGCATCGCTCCGCGCTCTGCAGCGCGCGATGTGGCTGGCGTCATCCCTGACGTTAGTCGCGGAGCGCTCGAGGCGTGTCGGCTCCCGTAGCCGGATCTGCTCCATCCGGAGTCCAACACCACGACCACTACATCGACATCTACAACTGCGACAAGTGCTTAGCTCGTGAAGGCTTCTAGCCGTGCCGACGTCTAAGCCTCCACGAGCTCGGGGGCTACTGTCGGGGATATAATCCCCGGGTGGCCACAACTACCCGGAATCTACCGGATGCTCCGAGTCAGCCGGCTCGTCGGATACCGCCAGCTGGCCCCTACGCTGCAGCCTACTGGGCTCTACACCGCAGCTGGAACATCGGATACCCTTCCCGGGTGACAAGGACTAGAAGACAAAAGAGAGTACATCGTTGACCACCAAAGTCAAGGAAGGCGGCCGCACGCCACCTTCCCTCTGCAGTCTACCCCGACGGGACGGGAAGAGCAGACTAGCCTGCAGGCCGTCAGTGCCACCTCATGGACGGTGGCACAGTCCCGCACGCTAAGACCATCCGGCAGCCCGGCAGCCGGTCGTGTATTTCTCTGTGCCGGCTCCTCACACTATATAAGTGGAGCCGGGTTTTCCTGATAGAGGGTTGGAATCTAGATCGCCTCATTACCCCCCCCCCCCCCCATAGCCCTCACCAAGGAAGAGAACACTATATACAGCTCAAGGAGCACCATTGTACCCCGTGTGATCCCTTTATACACAGCTAGGCAGGAGTAGGGGTGTTACCTCCACCGAGGGCCCTGAACCTGAGTATGTCTCGGTGTCAGCCTTGCTCGTATCCGATCCCGTGCGTATGCCGTCATACGCCATCTGAGTCCCCACGCAAGAAGTCATCTCCTGATGGCACTGACGTGCGAAATACCCCGACAATACCCATATCTAACATGTCACAAAATTCAAGTAGAAATTCATAACACAGATCAAGAAATAAAATAAAATAGACAAACCCGATAATGTATAGCGCCAAAATGCAAGTTGGGCTTTAAATTTGGCCCATTATCACTAATTTTTTCGTTAAAGGGCATTTTATAACTCAAAGCATACGGAGAATACAAAAGTTGCCCCACTATTGCTAAAAAACTTGTCATTTTTCTGTAAATGTTGTGTTTCAAATTTAGATTTAATTTTTGTAAGGACTATTAGCTTTGCACTGCAACGCACGTCTCTTACAATACACAAACCAAAAACTAAAAGTCTGAAATCAAAAGAATTGTGAGTTAGGGTGATAACCCTTTTATAGAGTGGACAATTTTCTTTATTCAACTGAATAAGGTGAAGTGGACCCTTTTCTATTTCCTTTTATTGTATTGTAGCATGTAATTGCAAATTTACTGTCATTCTTTTATTGTAGTTGCAATTGTCATTGTGCAATCTCACATAGCGCAAATGTAAAAAAAAACTTAGGCAATCAAAGCTGCGGTTTGGCCATTCAGTTTTGGTCTCATCTCCACCGATAATATAAGACGAACTATAACTTGTCAGAGAAGTATATCGTAGCATATTAACAACCTGTGTCATCGAGATAAGAAGTACACAACAGTAACATGAGGATATAAAGTACAATAGCTTTAACCAAAGAAGTGCAAAGTGGCACAAGAACTGAACCTTCTTGTTGCATCACCACATTTTATTAAAAACGACTGCTTCCAATCTAACAAATGACACGACAAAGTTCATAAGGGAATCACGGGTGTTCTTGGACTCCTCCCTGCTAGCGGCCATTGTTACGACCTATATCAGGACGACAACCGGCCATGGAAGTTGTGCAAGGTGACCATTTTAGAGAAGCTCATGGCCTGTTGCGTCTCTTTACAGGAGGTAGGAATACCAAAATTGTCTTCTTCCACCTGAAAGTATAGACTGTTGCCCGTCGTACCGAAGGCACATCACTCCGTTAGGCATTAACCATTTTAGCAATTTAGTAGTAATTTTCTACAAATACATTAAACCATCTCAGTGTAAAGCATATTTCTATGCTTAAGGGGGCAAGTATTTCCACCGTTTAACCGAATGTAGAAAATGTGATAATTTTTTTTGATCAAGAACAATGAACAAAATAGATAACTAATTGTCTTCTTTGAACCAGATTTAATAAGATTACACATAATTTTTTATTATAAATTGCTAGCTCAATACTATTGTAGGAGAACAAATAATGCCGACAATGGTGTTTTACCCCTATTGCTACAGGTATCTGTGCAATCAAAACTTCAGAGACAATCGTTAAAGCTGCAGCCGTAGTAGGTCTGTAAGCTTTGCATCGTGGTTATGAATTAAATTCAGTAAAAATGCAAGATGTATTCTGACGACGACTCACATGAACAAAGCAACTGATATGCAGTTTGTTAGAAATTCCAACCGCATCATTCAGATGTACTAATTGGCCTTTTTGTTAAAAAAACAGAGTAGCTAACAATCAGGCAAAGCAGCAGCAAATAGCTATTTGGCATGTCGATCTGCAGCAATCCCTGAAACAACAAAGCGGCAGGAGCAGCAAATCAAAACAGCTAGCAATCTCTCTCTTTGCAAAACAGCGAATCGACAGAAACAAAGCAGCCACCGGCAGCCTCAATCTCTTCCCGACGCCTCCACTCCCCTACATTCCTCCTCCCTCCCCCAACTCTCCCTGGTGTCTCGACCGCACATCTCCTCCTCCCTGCACGCCGCGTTCCTGCTCTTTTCTCTCCGCAGCCCAGCGTCAGCCTCCCTTCCCAACATCTACAACCAACCAGCACCACTCCTCCATCTCCCTTCCTTCCTCCATCTATCCGCCCCTCTCTCTTCCCGTCGCGGACATGCTAGATTGTGGATGAATCAGGGAGACAGGCAGAGCTCGCCGGCCACCTCCGCTTGCTCGCAATAGCAGGAGCAGCAGGCCGTGGCTCCCCGTTCTCCCCTCCCCGTTTCGCGGGCCGCCTCTGGATGCGCTGCGCCACCTCCGTTCAAGCACGCGTAGCCAGAGCGGGGAGGCTCCGTTCAAGCACGCGGAGGAGGGAACTGAGGAGGGGATTCAGGGGATTCGCCGATGACCCGGCTCCGGGCTCTGGCCGGTCATCGCGCGGGGACGGAGGGAGGGGCTCCGGCGCCGGCGCGGGCACCATCAGCTGAACTCGGGACTCGACGGTGCGGCCACAGACGGTGCCTCCTTTTCTTTTAAAAACTGTTTCTTTTAGCGGTGTCAATCCTTATAATTACCTTCAAAACGAAAAGGTGTGTTGAGTTGTCAAACATTGAAACGATCTGGAGCGCTGATCTGATATTGAACGGATTAAATTTAATGTATCCCGAACATGTTTGCTCTTTTAATAGTATACTAGTAGACGTGCATGTGCAACGCACGTTATTTGTCAAAATAAAATAAAGGAAAAGCTTGATACGCAAAATGAAAAAAAATCATAACAGGGGCGGTGCATGTTTAGTTTATCAGGAGCATATTTGTCAATCGGGGAATGCTCATGATTTACTGCATGCATGATTCAAAGGGGGTCTGGCCTTGTAGACTATACCCAATTTCTCATGTTGTTTTATCTAGTGTTTACACAAGTTTTAATCTGTGAATTTTCCTGCTGTTTTCGTGGCAAAGAAACAGAGTTTTGCGGATCCTAATCAGGAATATAGATTCACTGTGGCTGCCATAGTAATAGAGTAGGTAACTGACTACTAATGTAAGCACTAACTGACACATTTATTATAACAGCCTTGAGTTATAAGTGCACATCTGTATCATCTCCATCATCATACACGATAAGGAGGCAACATCATACTTTGGCAACAGATGTATACTGGTATTGCCCATGGTCGGTTACGATCGAGGAGCATCACTGCTTACACGGCATCAAGTTACAATTGATGAGTTGACTATCCACCGAGTATAGAACTATACACATAAAAACGCGAAGTACTATAAAACTGGGAAACAAAAAAAATTGGAGATCGAAATCAATCTCATCTGCGTCATTTATAAAAGAAAACTGGAAACTCCACCAGCCTTCTCCCGAGAACCACAATTTCCAGAATTAAAGAAGCTTGCAAATTATTGTTTAATGCGAATCAAGGTCCATGAGCTATGAATAAGAAATAAACAAGCCGCCGCCATGGATTGATAGGGGCGACCGTTCTGAAGAACATACAATGGGTAACCACAGTGAGAGTAAAAGAGAGGATACTAATCTTTACGTCGTAAAGAAAAGATTGATTAAGAAATATATCATTTTTTGAAACATGTTGCTTTAAAGGAAAATTTTATTTAACTATCTGATTATCAGTATCTTCAAGTATTAGAACTGGTAATCACACAACCTGAATTTTGCATGGGGTGAGCATTAAGAAGCCATAATAGATCATTAGCTGCATATATGTCTTCAGGTACCTTAATTCGGACCTTCTGATCCACACAAATTATTTGGAGCAGTGTGTGCGCAGGACTTGGGGAATTGTCAAAGTTGCTGCTAGAATTTCCTTTTTCATCTCTGCACTAATAGAGCTTGAACTGCTCTCCCAACCATCTAATTCCAACCTGTACAGTTCTTCAGAGATTGCTGGTGGAAGAGAAGAAAATCATGGCCTCTTCGTTTTTCTACTTACGCCTCCCGACCCCATCCCATGCCCCTGCAGCCTCTCCCTTGTTCTCCCCGAATCTCATGGTCCGGTCCGCGATGTGCGGCGCGCTGCTGTAAAAATCAATGGTGCCAATCTGGTAAAGTTTGAATCACGAATATGAATAGAACCTTGGAGGAGACTCAACCTGTGGTAGAGGACCCGGAACCAGAAGCCTTGGAGGAGTAGCATGCTGGTGCCGGACGGCATGTGCAGGGCAGGACGGCCGACGGCGACCTCGCACGGGCAGGACAGCGACGTGGAGGGCAGCGGCGCTGGGGACGGGCGTCGGCTCTGGGGCCGTGTTGCGCCTTGGAGGAGAAGGGCGCAGGCGCCGTACGGCAGGTGCAGGGCGACATCGTCGTCGCTACGGGCAGGAGGGCCCGTGCGTGGAAATGTCTGCTGGCGGCGTGCAGACTGGCGGCGACGGGAAGGCTCCTTGTGAAGGCTTGCAGGGCACCGGCAGCGGGCAGGCTGGCGTGTGACGTCGGGCTGGTCCACGACGCGGCGACGGGCAGGGGCTTCGTGTGCAGGTCGCCGACAGCGGGCCGGCAGGCTCCCTGTGCGGTGTGCAGGGCGCCGGCGCCTTCCAGGTTCGCGGGCGGGCGGCCTGTTCAGGTCGGCGTCGATTCCGGGCGTGGAGGGCGACCTCGTGCCGGCGTGGAGGGCGGCGCGACCGTCCCGTGCAGGCCGTAGCGGGCCTCGAGCGGATCCCGTGCTAGACGGCGCAGGGGATGTTCAGGTTGGCCTCGTCTAGCCGGCGGTGGAGGACGGAACTCGAGCGGGTCTCGTCTCCGCGCCCACGGCGACGGTCAATGGTGGCATAGAAAGAACGGGTTGTTTTTAGGCGGTGGCAATCCTTGTAATCTAGAAAGACAAAAATAACTATTCGGAGATGAGTGGCAATTTAGTAGTATTATGTGATTTGGTGGGAGGGTAAAACGGGAAAAATCAGACATTGTTGAGTTGTCAAACATTGGGACGATCTGGGCTGTTTGATCGGATATTGAACGGTCCAGATTTAAAGTATCCCAACAAGTTTGCTCTTTTAATTTAATCTATACTACTATTAAAAGAGCAAACTTGTTGGGATAATTTAAATCTGTACCGTTCAATATCCGATCAAACAGCCCATATCGTCCCAATGTTTGACAACTCAACAATGTCCAGTTTGGACGGTTTTGCCCTCCCACCAAATCACATAATACGACCAAATTGCCAACGTCCAAATTGCCAACGTTTCGTTTCTTTCCACAAAGGATAAAACACAAGAGTGCACACAGCGTGCGCGTGAACGCCGCCGTCGGTAGTCGTCGGCGACCTCGCCCACGAGCGGCAGCAGCTAGCACCACGGTCTCGCCGTCTCGGACCGTGCGTTCGCGTCGGCGGCTTAGGCGCCAGTCGGCGGCGACCTTCCCGACATCCCACCCCGGCCCGCGATTCCTGCGCCCCTGCCTTGTTCTTCGTTTTCCTGGCCCCGCTTCTTCTTTTTCGCAACAAAAAACTACCCGCTGCAATATTTTGGGGAACACCGGGGCTCCAGGATAAGGAAAGGTGGAAGGAGAGGGACGACCAAGGTAGCGTCGAACGACAATAGGGGAACGCGAGGTCGACGGAGCGCCGGCGTTGAGGGAGAGCAGCGCCGGAAGCGGTCCGGCGTGAGCGACGCCGTCGGCCAACTACCTGCTCGTTCGCAAACCGGCTGGATTTTTAGTCGGACGATCGGTATACTGAGGCCCATGACCAAGAAGAGAGCTACAAATCTGCGACATCGAAGAACATCCCAGTCGTCACACGGCGGCGATGACGAGAAGTCTTCAGGGCCAGCTTGGACCTAGGATGTCTCAGCGTCAAAAGCAGCTACGAGTACTTCCCTTTGGCTGGCGACGTGGCTGTGGCAGACAGGCACGAGCAGCTGGCTGCGGAGAAATTGGATCCGTCCACGTTCACCGGCGATGGTATGGAGGCTGCCTTCTGGGACGCACCGGGAATGGATTTGGCAGCACTGATCAGCTGCATCTGTCAGACCTTGTGATTCGAATAAACGTAAAATACATATTCAAACTTACAGAAAAAATGTAAATTTGTTAGAAGATGCAAATTTTGTGAGACACATAGAGCGATGATTGATGTTATAGTTATTTATTCAAATTTTGAATTTTACCTTAATGTTGTTGCAGTATATTGTAGAATTTTAATTATTCAAAAGCAATATGTTGTCTTAGAGAAGTATTTGTGTACATCAATATTTATTAAAATTAGAACAATGTTTGTATATGTATTAGTCGACGGCACGTGCATTGCAAGTTTAATATTTCCTATTTCTAAATTGCTCCATTTAATTGTGAAAACGTGCGTTGCACGTACATGTCAACTAGTAGTATTAAAAGAGCAAACTTGTTGGGATACTTTAAATCTTATCCGTTCAATTTTTAATCAACGATCTAGATTGTCCCGATGTCGAGTAGCAAACACTTTAAATCTTGTCCGTTCTTTCAATCAACGATGTAGATTGTCCCGATGTCGAGTACTGATTCGTTCAATCTGATTCGTACAGGGATTCGTACATGATTCGAGAATAAGACAAGAATAAAGGCAAGAAGGAGTTTTGATCGTCCACGATCGCGTTAATCAGCCCAAAAATACAAGGATTGAGAATCAGCCACGGCCATCCTAGGTCTCCAGACTCCAGCACGAGACAGCTCTCGGCGAGGCAAATAGAGACACATGGCGGCGGGGGTAGAGGCGACGATGGTTAGCTACATATGAAATCCCAACATCCGTGGCAGATCAATTTGGTTGCTTGAAGAGCAATTGCCGAGACTAGGGACGAGCCAAATAGGCGGTCGGTCGGTCGGTCGCGGTCGAGTAGGACGGCAGACGGCGACCAGGAGGGTCATCGCCGGCGATGTAGACTCGGGAGCGATGACGAGCAGACCCGAAGTCAGCAGCGTGAACTATGATCTGGAGCCGATCGAGAAAAGCAGGTCAGCTAATTCCTTCGATCCGACGATATTGAAGATTAAAAGTGAAATCAAACGATGATGCAATCCATTACATTTGATCGTAATCTCAGTCACGTGAAAGCGGATGCAAACAACATTTATTCCCATCCTCTCTGTCCTCTCAGCCGGCGGCACGAGGCGCCCCGAGCAGGTCTGCCTTGACTAATTCTTGCATACGAAGATGAGTTTCTTGGCAATTGATTGACTAATTCTTGCATACGAAGATGAGTTTCTTGGCAATTGATTGATCAGTAGCTAGCGTACACACACAAATATAATACAGTATATATATCTGATAATTATAACTAGCTAAGTAAGATTTAGAATCCAGGACATGTGCACTACCCGTGCTGAATTCCAACATCAGCTCTGTGATCAGGTAGCCTTTTTTGCCTTGTAATCTCATGATATGTTGATCTACTACTGTTTTTCTTTGTGTTTACTTCAAATGCACTAACAGTCCTATGTTCGGTTTTGTGTGTCAGCTAGAGATTATTATTGGGTATTTTTAATGGTTCTCCTCAAGAACATGGCTACATTCTGTACCACCCTCTCTTCCTTGCACTCTTATCTGCGTGAACTGTAATTATGGATGTGCAAATGGAGTAGTCAGCCAGTCAACACCTAATGTTGAGAAAATTGGTCTTTCTGTTGCATGGTAATAATTCTCTTTTGTTTGAAATACACGGAAATGATCTATGATTTTCATATGAATTTTAGGTATTACATGTATGAGTGATCTTGCCGGATGATGCTTGGGATGACGTGTTTTTGTAAATTCGAGGATAATTCATCATACTACGTCAGAATATTGGATTAACTGAGACGTGCACGTGCCAGCTTACTAGTAGATATAGATGTAAATTCATGCCGTGTCAATGTTTTTTTTGGATTTTTTGATAATCTTTTTATAAGATGTTTAATCGGAGCCGGGCGCACCAATTGCAAATCCAGACCGACACGGTCGAAGGTATTATCGTGCACCCCCCTCTCTGAACCCCCCCATATCAACCCGTAGAGCCAGCCGGACTCTCTCTCACGAGTCCCGACGGTGAGAGCGAAAAGAGAAGCAGCCGCGCCGCCTCGTCGTCTTCGCCCCCACCGCAACCCCGAATCCACCCGCTATCCCTGAAACCCTAGTCCCTCCGCCGCAATCCGACCCCTCCTCCGCCGCCGCTAACTCCCCCCCGATCCAGCCATCCAGGTGAGCCCTCAGACCTGTCCCCATTACGCCGAATTCCGATCCGGAACGGCCCCGACCAGTTCTTGGCGTTTTTTCGATCGAGGCTTTGTCGCGGATAGCATTTTTTAACACCCCTCTTGGTTTTTGATCCAGGGCGCGGTGCTGGGGAATGGTTTGCGAGCGAGTAGTTTGAGCTGTCCTGGGAGTCTCCGGATCGTTTTGAGGAGGTTCTAGATGGGCTCGGACCGGGAACACGGCGGCTCAGGGGCCGTGGTGGCGACGAAAGGGCGGAAGAGACCGCGGCAGCTGCTGCTGGAGTGCAGCGACTCTGAAGCGGATGACGTCCCGATGCGGGAGAAGCCTGGCGAGGCTGCCGCTGGCAATGCTGACGCCGGAGTAGGCGACGGTAATCAGTCAGTGGAGAAAGTCGCGCCCTTTAGTTCTGAGAAGCTTCCTGGGGCTAAGACTACTGAAAGAGATGGTTCAGAGGAGAAGAACATGGGAGATGAGCTGAACGGTAGTAGTGCCGGCCTTGGCTGTGGTGATGAGTCAGGGGAGAAACTGGTGCCTGTTAGTTCGGACAAGCTTTCCAGGGTTAAGTCTACTGAAGGAGACTATGCAGAGAAGAATAAGGGAGATCAGCCCAGCAGGAGTAGCTCACAGCCTGACACCAAGAGGAGCAAAATCGAGGATGCCCATGTTGGAAACGGTGGAAGTGTATCAAAGGAGGTAACTGGTGGGAAAATGCTGCGTCCAGGCTTCCCAAAATGGCGGTTCGAGAAGCCGGAGATAAGGGCTGGTCGAGTTGATGAGAAAGGTGGGGTGGAGATGAAGGCAACCGGTGGCTCAAAGGTCAAGGACCAGGTATCGAGCTTGAATGACAAGAGGAGACACGCAGAGCCACTGAAACATGAGAAACTCAAGCCGTTGAAGACTGACAAGAGTGACTCAATGGACTCTGGCCGACAGGACCTGAAGGCAAAGGTCAAGGAGCAGGCCTCAAGTTCGGATGACAAGAAGAGGCCGGTAGAAGCATCCAAACACGCTCAGTTGAAGACTGACAAGGGTACCCCGGTTAAGTCTGGCCAACGAGAGGCTATAAGGGTGCAAGGGAAAAGTGGCCTTTTGAAGATTCTTCCAAAGAACAATAAGGTGCTCAAGGAAACTGGTGATGACAAGATTCTGCCGAAGAAGGCTAAGGTTGAGGGGGAAACCAGTGATATCAATATTCAGCCAAAGAAGGCCAAGGTGGTTGAGCCCAGGGATGGCAAAATTCCGACAAAGAGTGGTGTTTTAAAGCTTCTTCCGAAGAACAGTGAGACTGTCAGAGAAAACAGTGATGGAAAGCTTCTTCCTAAGAACATTAAGTTGGATAGGGAGACCACTGATGGCAAGATTCTTACGAAGACCAGTAAGTTGGATAAGAAATTTCGTGATGACATGGTGCCAACTAAGAACATTAAGTTGGAGGGTGAGACCAGTGATGGCAAGATTCCGGCAAGGAATAATAGGGCTGATGGAGAGACCATTACTGGCTATAGACAAGATAAGGAAAAAAACTGTGCTCCCAGTGTGTCTCAAAAGCTAGATGCAAATGGTGGGAAGACAGTTACTGGAAAGCTGGTTTCGCCTGTTATGTTGAGGAGAAGCGATCCAAGTGTAGTGGGAGTTTCTTCAGGCCATAAAATGAAACAGCATGGTTCAAAGGCACATCTGAAGATCTCCTCGCAAGGTAATCAACAGCCTTCACCAAGCCTGAAAGATGCAAAAACTAAATCAGGTGAGCACAAAAATGAGAAAAAGAGATTGCTTGAGCATAAAGGTTCGCCAGAAAATTTATCCAAGAAAGCAAAATCGAAGGTCACTGATCTGCAAGGTACTTCTTATTCTACTCTCAAGAAGCATGTCATGAAGAAGCCAAGGGGAGGACCTCGTAATGCGCTTAAGCAGAAACTGAGAGATCAGATAAAAGGCATACTCTTAAAAAATGGATGGACAATTGATCTAAGACCTAGGAAAGATAAAGATTATGAAGATTCTGTGTATGTTTCCCCACAAGGTGGTAGTGGCTATTGGTCAATCACAAAGGCTTATGCAGTGTACCAAGAGCAGTCAGAAAGTTCACAGAATGAGAAGCCTATATCAGAGGAGGATCTAGCAATGCTACAAAGGATTGTGCGGAACAGAAAGAGCCGAAAAGAACATTCTGTTGAAAAGAAGCGTGGGAACAACAGAAGCAGAAATTCGAAAGATAAAAGTTCTAGAGACAAGTATCAGAACAAAGAAGAAAATGTAAAAAGCAAGAATCAGGGATCTAAACTTCTTGTCCGCGGTAGTACTCGTAATATGGAAGGCATGGGTGGCTATATTCCTTATAAATGGAAGAGGACGGTTTTATCATGGATGATAGATCTGGGGGTTGTTTCAGTAGATGCGAAGGTCAAGTACATGAATAAAAAAGGGAAGCACACAAAACTAGATGGTAGAATTACCAGGAATGGTATTTACTGTGGGTGCTGTTCCAAGATCCTCACAGCTGCAAAGTTTGAACTTCATGCTGGTTCAAAAGAGCAGCAGCCTTATGCAAACATCATCCTAGAAGACGGTGGGGTTCCATTGTTGCAATGCTTACATGATGCATGGGATAAGCAAGCACAACGTGAAAAGAAGGGATTTTACAAGATAGATCCTGCTGATGATCCTGATGATGATACTTGTGGTATTTGTGGTGATGGTGGTGACTTGCTCTGCTGTGATCACTGCACTTCAACTTTTCACGTGGCTTGCTTAGGAATTGAGGTGAGCATAGAAGTATCATCTGTGCGAGCATTCTTGTATTATATTTATCAAAAGATATATAGAAGACATATTTGTATTAACAATTGTCTGAAACCCTTGGGGTAGGATAGTATGAGAAAAATTCTATGCTGAAGTACAATCACTCATGGCCTTCCACTTGATTTTAGCCTGTTGCTTTTCAGAGAGTTGTTTGCTTAGGATGCTATGCTAATTTATTTACTTACTTATTTCTCTCTCAAAACGTTTCTTCATTTGCTGTCACGTGCTTTTATGCTTATATTTATTTTGTGCTAACTGTCGCTGCAGATGCCTTCTGAAGATTGGTTTTGTCGTAGCTGTATATGCAAGTTCTGTAGCTCTGCTGAAGAAATGACATCATCTTTCGCTGAGTTGCTTTCTTGCTTGCAATGTTCAAGAAAATGTAAGGCTCATGACATGCACCCCCAAACCCTCTCAACACACATGTACCTACGGTTATGTGCAACATGATAATCTTGTGCTCCGGGCAATGTCTTACACATCGTTGTTTTGCAGATCACCAGGCTTGTTCAGTAGGAACTGAGATGGACCCCGTTTGTACCACGTCTGGTGCTTCAGTTGATAGCTTTTGCAGCCCAGGATGTAGAAAGGTACGCAATGCTACATAATTGTTGTCTGTTTTCTCTTTTTTGTTGAGGATGATATTTGATATTTGCCTGGACCAGTTTGTAAATTTATCACTTGGTTGTACCCCATCCATTCTGCCATAGCTATGGTGAAAGGAGAAAGGCATCCAGCCCTCCTCGATTCCAGTTTTTTTAATAAAGTTATGATACAGGTTCTAGGTTGAGGCCTGTCCAAGAAATAGACTAGAAGAATAACTCTATGATTCAATAGTTTTAGCTTGCACAATTTTCTGTTGCTGTGTTTCTGTTTTGGCGTCTATTGCTGTGGTAATGGCCAAGTCAAAGCTTACTTGCGTCTTTTATCTTATTATATAGAAGAAACATAAAATCTTCAACCACGCGTATTCACCTGTTTCATTTCTTAGCCTCTCATAATACCATATCGTTTTTCTTCTTTTGGTGTCAACTAAAAGAGGACCACTTTAGGCTATCTCTATATGCTGGGAATATGCCACATACAATCTCTGAGAAGCTGGAATGTATACTTGTCGACCTGATTTTGTAGCCATTTATTCAGTAAAATTGTGATTTTGTCTACTTATTGTGAAATGATGTTTTTGGCTATTTTACTGGAACGTCTACATGTGAAACTGGTCGATGCCCATTAATTCAGTGAAAAATCTGCTGCAATCAACCATCACAAAATGTTTTTGCCGGTGCCATACACATAACTTGTACTGTCTCTGGAATGAGTAGTTATGGTTCCACATGCCACCACTTTATCTATGTATGAAATTTTTGAATGGTTGAAGTGGTGCTTTTTTAGTTTATACGGCATAACTGATTGTTCTTGCCATTTTTTATTTTCCTAGCTAGCATACAGACATGTTCGCTGTAATGTTTATCATTATTTGGTCAATGATGCTTTGTTCTAGCAGGGCTTGTTCAGAGGTTTATTAAAGCACGATATCAACAAATCTCACCATGTTCGCAACTCAAGCATAATATCCATAGATATCCAATTTTCTCATAAGAAAACATTACATATTAATTTGGAGACCGTCATGTCAACCTATAGACCTTATGTTTACCGATCACATGATATATCTTGATTAGTTGATGCATTGCATTGATAAATATATCTTATTTGTTACTATCTGTTTTATCATGTTCATTCTTGCTCTCAAAATGGACAGAAATTAATCCTATTCGTTTCTTCGAAATAACGCAGATTTATAAACGACTAAAAAAGCTTCTTGGGTTCAAGAATGGCATGGAGGCTGGATTTTCCTGGAGTCTGGTTCGCTGCTTTGCTGATAGTGAGGCTGCACCACTGAAAAAGAAAGCAGAATTGATACATTGCAACTCAAAGACAGCTGTTGCTTTCTCAGTTATGGATGAGTGCTTTCTTCCACGTATTGATGAGAGAAGTGGGATTAATGTAATTCACAATGTTGTATATAACTGTGGGTAAGTATGCCTTTGTTGCCCATGTTGATCACTAGAGAAAAGATAAAATGATATATTTTAATGATGCAAGTTGAATGAGATCTGAAATGTAACATTTCTGGCTATAAATATGATTTTCTAGAACTAGCTACACTAAGGATGGAATTCGTGTACACTCAGCAGCTATGAGTGTTGTTTTTTAGCCTTTTTGTGTTATCCAAGACAATAAGCATATTTTTCTTTTTTCCTCGAAAACCATAAGCACATGTAAGTTAGAAATTTAAGCAGGCTGTGTTTATGTGCAATATGATTTGTTATTTTGGGACCATGCTATGGCATTCCTCAGGCCGTCATTTATCCTTTAATATGCTATGGCAGGTCGGATTTCAGCCGTTTAGATTTTAGTGGCTTCTATACATTTATTCTGGAGCGTGGGGATGAAGTTATATCTGCGGCAACTGTCAGGTAAACTTTATATGCATATCTTGTTACCGTTGTTCTATTAATAGGCTTTCGTGCTTCCATATGAGCCTCAGGCCCTCAGCCATCCGCACTTCAGGTTCTTTGATTCTAAAATAATTATTAAACTTAGTTTTTTCTACAACACAAATATCCTGAGATTTGTGTTTAGGATGAGCAGTTAATCATCCATTGTTATTTAAGTTGGATTGCAATTGGGCTTTTAATTTTCCAAGTACATATTTGTTCCTAGGTCCCATTGATGCACCGAGACCAACTTCTACTCATGATGGAATGACACATGATTTTTTCACAACCTACACACTTGGCGTTCAGCATTTATCAATGTTATTTCAGCCCTAAAATGCTTAATTCTGTTTCTTTTGCATGAACCAGGATTCATGGAACTGACTTAGCAGAAATGCCATTCATAGGCACAAGGGGCATGTATCGGCGCCAAGGGATGTGCCATCGACTACTCAATGCAATTGAATCGGTAATTTGGTTTGCATTTGTTTCTGATCTTCGTTGCACAGCCATATTCACGTACATATGGGCTTGTGATAGTTTGTTATTTACTATTTTTTACTTGTGCAATATCACTTCAGATTTCTTGCATCAAGTGTCTCTGAAAATATGCCTACCCTGTTGTAGGCTAAATATATTCCTATATTTCTTCCTTGAATTGTTTAACCAACAGCAGTATGTTTTCTGATTGGTTTGTTCATCTAACTGTGGTGCCAGCATGTATTTGTGTCTTGTACTTTGAATGTGTGAGATCTTAATCTCTTCCCTAGGATGCCTGCTATGTGCTGAATTGACTGACATGTTGGTGAACCACATATTTGTACTGCAAATTAAGCCTTATAGGCAGGGTTAGGATTTCCAAGTCATGGTGGTAACAAACCGTTACTGCTTGAACCAGAAATCCTGGTTGGTACCGAGATTTTATTTTTATTGATGAGATTATGCTGTTTTGAGCAGTATAGTAGTTTCGAACATTAGCTCTGAAGAAAAATAAGAAAGAAAAGGAAATATAGTAGGGTTGGACTGGTAACCGCTCAGCTGGATACTAACGGAAAACTTTGAAACTTCTCGTAGAAAGGTTCTGAAACCTGGTTGTAGGTGTGTATCCTTATATTTGTTAGCACTGTTGCGTAATGCTGAACTTATAACATGGAGATAGCATTGTTGAATTGCGATTTTTTTCTTACTTTTTATGAGTAGGAAGTATTTAGGAAAGCGGGATGTGTAGTTTGAGTTTTAGTTGTTGGATGAAGCGATTGATAGTACTTATCAAGCCAAGTTTAAGCTTTGTGTTTATTAAATAAAAAACTTATTTTCCGGGTAACTGGATATACCTGTGTTTGCATCGTTTTGTTTTCACATGAATTTCTAACTTGTTTTGGGGTTGATTCTTCTGTAGACCCTTTGCTCCCTCAACGTTCGAAGACTAGTAATACCTGCCATAGCAGAATTGCAGAATACCTGGTCTACAGTTTTTGGTTTTAAACCTGTTGGACCTATAAGAAAACAAAAATTAAAGTCTTTTAATCTCTTGATTATCCATGGCACTGGTCTTCTGGAGAAGCGCTTGCTACTAACAGGTCAAGTGAAAACCACCACTGCCGGGACAGGTCAAAATCCAAACTATTCTGTGAATACTTTTCCCTAATTCTATTGTTGAGAGTATTGTAATTATGTCGTTTTATATTTCAATAATGCTCTCTATTCATGCAGTTAATGCCGTTGAATGTGATAAGACGTCTCCTCAAATGTTTAGCGAAGCAAGTGGACCCTTACACCTGTTCATGCTTCTCGAGAATCTGCTGTGGGTGATAACATTGGAACTAAGGACAATGATACTTCCTGTCCTTTATTTGTGAGCTCTTCAGGCTTGGCATCTAACCTTCCTCCTGTCACCGAAGAAAAAACTCAAGAACGGACTTCTCCAGTTTATGTAGCTGATGTTAATCTGCGTACAAGTGATGATGTGCCTTGCAAGGCTGAAGCTGTCAGTTCAGAAGAAGTGCAATATGCAGAAACAGACATGCCATTGGTTGCTGATACCATTGTTGCCGCAGAGAAGTCTGAAGATAAATCTGGCTCCAGTTTTGCAGATTCATCTGCTATTCCAGTGACAATGGATCCAGGTCCATGTTCATCTAATGAGCTTGAGAAAGGTGAAAATTGCCCATCTAGTGAGCTTTCTGCTGATGCTGCTCTCTCAAGAGACAAGACTGAATCTAATCTCAACTCCAATTCCATCTCCGTCCGCTTTGATACTCAAGTAGATATGAAGTCTTGTGTAGTCCCGGCTAATACTGAAGTTCCTTTAGTCACTATGGGTCATAAGCCTGATAACCATGAGTTGAAAACTATCGTTGCTGCTGGTGATACTCAAAGGTCACTAGAAGTTGAAGGTTTGGAAGTTATTGGAAATGAAAGATCAATAGGTGCCTATGCAACTAAAGATCAAGCATATGTTGCTACTACTGAAGATCAAAGTCATCCTGCAGTTGATCTTGTAGTATCGACAGAGAGATCATTGAATGAAACAATGTCTATTGGAGGTGACAAGCGTGAAGTCAAGGTTGCAACCATTGAAGTGGATGCCATAGCTGAGAGCTCTAATGAAGCAGGAATAACAGTTTCAGTGCTTGAAAGATCAAATAACATGTATGGTGAAGCAGGAATAACAGTTTCAGTGCTTGAAAGATCAAATAACATGTATGGTGAAGATACCGCAAAGCCTACTCTAAGTTGTGGGGAGGGTCAACTTCATGGAGAGGATGGAGTACAAAAGAATAGCATGGAAGATGGCCTAGCTTCTAGAGACCCTGTTAATGCATGAACTTTGTATTTTGTGCTACAGAATGCTGAAGGTATACTTCTAGGGGGATGATTGATTTCTTATGTTTGCTCCTTAGTTGTTTCACCAGTTTTTTTGCATTTCAACGATACATTGTTCTGGAAAAGACACATCTTGTTGCATAAGTTGCTCTTTATGGCTTACTGGTTACATAAGCCTACTCTAGAGATATAATTTCAGTCACACACTCATTTTCCTAACTTGCATTATCAAAATGAACAATTAGTCCTTCAATTGCATTTCACTGTTTGTTACCTAGGATAATGAATGTAAGTACACCCTGGTATCCAGAATTCCCATGCTTTCGTTGTGCAATAAAATTATCACAACTCGTATAGGATGCAGGACAATGACAAAATTTGTTCAAAAAGTTGAGACTTCTTTTGGGTGAGATGGGGAAAAGTGATACTCGAAATGAAGATAAAGTTTCAACAACTTCCTTTTATAGTTCAGGGAGAAAAAATTTCAACAACCAACTTTAGATTTCAAGGAGAAAAATGATACCTACTGAAGTGAAGATGATGTTTCAGTAACCTGGTTTATATTCGATACCACCTTTTGTGCACATGCATGTGCCTCATTGCCATGCTAGCTTCACTGATAACTTCTTCGTTTTACTTGAATAGGTAGGAACAGGGCTGTAGAAGATGCCACATTTCTGGAAGCTTTGGATTTTAGGAGTCCTTTCATTAGGATAGTTAATCAAGGTCCTGTTTCGGAAGGAAATATTTTGCTAGACGTCAACTTCGTGGGATGTTAATTCTGACTACTGTGGATGACTGTCCCCGTTTCTTGAAAGGAACTGTTGGAGACATCCTTAGGCTGGGATGAATGAACTGTTTTGGTAAGATAATTTCTTGACCACATGTATGCTTGTTCACATTCTGTCTTGCATAAGCCATGATGAACTTGCGATCATATGTACTTAGCAAGAAAACGCTGTTAAAAGTTCCTTTTCTAGTTTTCCTTCATCCTTCTCTTGGGCAAGAAAGAATTATAGATGACTGTGATGTTATTGTTCTTAGCAAGAAAGAATGATAGATTCTGATTAACACATCAAGCCCTTAGGTCGTTTGATGTGATTCTAATTTCACAATGTTATATTATTCTGTAGTTGAATTCCGCGCTATTTTTACCAAATTTGTGATGCTGTTGTGCCCCATTGTTCCTCATTTCCACTGATATTGTTGCGCTGACAGTGCCCAGAGCAATGGAGGGACAGCTATACATCCTTGTAACCAGGCCGTGTTTCACTCCCATGGCTCGTTGATGTTCCAGGAGTTTGGTTGCTTCTTCGAGGCAGTATCAGATCATCAAGCTTGATCTGTTTTTGGTTAGGCACCTAGTTCGCATCAGAGTTACACCAACTGGGTGACCCTTTTTGGCTGTGTATGTACATACACCTGCGAATTTTCTCATCTCCTTCCATAGTCCCCTTCATGCGCCTCAAGAGTTCTCTCTGAAAGATTGTCACTAGGCTTGGTTCAGGGCATAGACATGTAAAGTTTTTGCTTTACCCTTGTACAGATCTATATAATCTGTCACCTATTTTGGGGCATGATTTCCCTTGTTGGCTCTTCAGTTTGTGTCCTGAGGATGGTTCAGTGAGTTACTCGTTAATGGCATGATTAGGTCTGTCTGGACTCTTGAGGGCAACCTTTTGAAATTCTCCTGCGGTAATTCACAGTTGGTCTATATTTTCCTGCAAAAAAAGTGATATATATATGGGAAATAGTGGGCTACCACCGGTGATAGCTGTGCATAGGGATCCAGCCGTTAGATCTTATATAGGGAGCACAACGGCGGTTGTTTCATAGGTTTCTTTTGGACGGACTAACCAAACGGCATCATATCGAGAGCACTAGATACCCACCCATCTCTGTTTTGTTTGAAGCCGTATTGTTGTACTTTCTTCATGTGTTCACAAACTTCCTGCGAGGCACCATGACCGTGGCTTGTTTGTGGTTTTGCCAGCTATACGCATTTTGCAAAACGTTCACCGTGTGGATCAAGAAATTCAAAATTTGAATTCGACCACCTATCTTGGTACCCTCAATACCCCCACACATCCTGGCCAACCACACATCCCACCTCATGCTTCCCCTACCATTCCCACAGCTCGGCTGTGCCACAACACGGTAGTTCATCGATGATCATGTTTATGCCGGTTCTTTTCTGAACAACTTATCTCTCCCAAACTATCTCTTCTCTTTTACCTGCTTCCATTAACCCGTTTTTTTCTCATCCTGGCACAGAGAGGAATCGCCGGTCACAAACATGATCGGCCGCAGCGCGCGATTTGATCTGTAGGCAAATGGCGCCAGGGGCGCACACTCCCACTTGTTCATGCTTGGAGCTTTCGCTTTTTTGTTCTTCACCTATGAACAGACCAGGATGGCGGCATTAAGTCCCTTTCATCGAACACCTAGTGTTGCCGGCCAGAGCTTGGCTTGCGGCGAACAAATCATTTTTCTGGTGGCCGAGCTCGTTGGCAAGGCAATGGAGATCATTGGCTGTTTTTGCATTGCTGGGCCTGCTCCCTTCGCTATCCAAGGTCGGCAAGACAACGTGCCCAGCCACCATGCAGCGCCTCACCTCCTTCAACCTCCCAACCGCTTCATCTCCTCCTGGCTCGATTTCGTCCGCTCGATGTCGGATGTGGCTCGCCGTGCCACCCTCGGTGACCCGTGCGTGGCGTTCTGGTGGCGCATAACCTCGTTGTACCGCGGCAGGGGCGCTCGCCTGATGCTTGGCGGGAAGCTCCTCGACGGCGGGGCACCAGCACGGCCGTGCTCACGGCGTCAGCGCCCGACGTCCTCGTGGCGCCGTTCGACAAGTTCCGGTGCGGCGTCCACGACCACACACCAGCGCTCGCACGCACGGCACAGCGCGGTATGCATGCCTACCTGTGGGCGGCCGACCCGGCCCAGGAGTGCCCAGGCCAGTGCACATGGACGTTCTCACGTTCACGAGGCAACAAGCGAGGACGTCGGCATGGACGGCGTCGTGATCAGCTTCGCCGCGCAGCTCGCTGGCACAGTGACCAACCCCTACAGGCACGGTTACTTTTTTTTTACTGCCAGGACGACAATGAGAAGCTACCTACGCAGTTCGTGCAAGATTTAGACTACTGGCGATCACTGCAACATTCCCACACCACGTTTTTTTTGTAAACAGTACGTACAAAGAGAAGGAATGCAACATTCATGTAATCCTTTTATTCTTCTTTTCACAGGTGGGATTGTGTCTTCCATGCACTACTTTTTTTTTTTTTTAAGATTACACTTTTCAGAATTTTAACTCGCTGCTAAATCACCTCCTTTTTCATGTCAATATGTTTGACTTGTAAGATTTTTTTTAAATCTAATACTCTTATGCCGCGTGCCCTTACTGATCTCGTGCACAGCAAAGATACTAATCATCATATAAAGCTAGCGCGGACGCGCACGTACCCTTGTACGGCGTTGCAGCTAACATAACAAAAAAACATCAAATACACACCTTGTTCTCCTTCTTGTTTTCCACTAGTGCGTCCTAGGTTGCAGCTAACATAACCAAAAAATCAATACACACCGCGGCCTGGTGGCATCTTCTCCATGCAAAGCACTCACGGGCAACACGTACAAGGGGATAAGATCCTACTACCTGCTATGTACTCTGAAAAGGCTACCATAGACCTGACAGCATATTCTCCGTGCAACGAAATTTGCACTTTCATTACCATGGAAGAATTCCATTTTTCTTTTTAAATCGGAGCACAGTACACATTTCAAGGAACGGACACTACACAAAAGACACGCAACCTTCCCTCAAAAAAAAAAAAGACACACAACCTCTTTGTCACGTACGTATCGACGTGAGCATACAATATACGCTTTTGCAGCAAACCTCTCTTCAGACTCGTGGACAGCTGGTAGCATCTTCTCAGTGCAACGCAATAACGGCGATTCCGTACTAGCGGCCACGCTTCTACCTGGCAGCATCATCTCGATCGGTGCAACGCGATCCCACCCCGTAGAAGCGTCCACCAAGTCTGACTGACCAAGTGTTGGGTGCAACCGAAATTTAATTGAAATAACGTACAAGGTTGAGCATTACATAGTAGTATTAGAGCTTTCCGAACGCACGCTGAGCATGAAGAGGTTAGGGCAGCAGGGGTGTTGACCAATGGATTAGAAGTTTAGAACCTAGGATCCAGTCTACCAGTGCGTAGCAAACATTTTCTGGTTGCGAGCGTAATGTGTTGCGGAGTGGTCGTATACACATAGGTAGATATCGTGGTAGGTGTTTAACTATATCAACGGGATAGGCACGCATTGAGTGCACTGCAGCGCCGCTGGCTTGTCGTCAAGGTTGCCGCCGCAGAGTGAAATGACGGGACGAATGCAGACACGGGGCGTGGAAGGATATGGTGCTGGTCCCCTCCTTCCTCTCTATGGCAGGGTGACCTCCACCCTTTCTCCTCGCCGTCACAGCGGCCATCCTCTCCTCCACCGCGACGCTGTACCGGTCTAGCCTATCATCCACTGTGGCGGCGCTCGAGTCTGGACGGTGAACCAAAAGGGCAAGTCCTGAGTTTTTTTTGGCCTTTGGTGCATCTGACCCGTTAAATCAGGATTGGAGGGCGGATAAGTAAGCTGAAGGCGCACCGTGCCTTGCGTCTGGCAAGGCCCTGGATCTCAGTCCGGCTTGGTGGCAGCATGGCCTCTAGTACGGGGCGCGGTATTTGCTTTTAACAGAGAAGATGTTGGTCGGCACAACCGTGGCCGCTCGTACGTGTTCACCGAGTTTGATTTCCGGCTATAAGATGCTGCCGTCAGTGTTTTGCACCGAGAAGATGCTTCAAGCTGTGTAGTGATGTGAAGGGATGCAAGACTTAATCCATAGATTGCAGTTAGATAGATGTTTCACCATGAGTTTTACGCTATGTCGATGAGCAGTGTGTACATCTTAAATTAAATGAGAAGGAAGCTTCACGTTGTCTGACCGTGCATGGTTTGCAACTGTGAATGCTTTGATATAGTGGGTCGTGCATATAGACGGTATGAAATGTTGTCACGTTTTGTAATGGGAAAATCATACAGAGAACTAAATTACAGTTTTTAGAGAATGGGATCAAAGAGCCGAATTTTATAGTTCTGTCGAAACTTAACGTACAATCAAAGTACGCAGTCGTGTTATATGACCCTAAAAGGCCGAAAGAATGGAGGCATCACGCATTCACAATACTTTAGCGGACACAAATATCGTCTGTTTTGTTGGTTGGGCTGGCGTACGCAGTAGTGTTAATCATCCCCCGTATGGCCCTAGAAGGAGAGAAGCACCGGTACGAAACAGTGAGGGAATATTTTTTGCATCTAGCTTGAAGTTATAAGATCAGGGCCAGTGGCGGAGCTGTAGTCACTGATCAGGGCCAGTGGCGGAGCTGTAGTCACTGATCAGGGAAATATGTAAATCCTTCATACATTTAAGCTTTTTCACTGACTATTAGCGAAATACTACATCACTAACAAGGCAATGAACCCAACGAAATAATATTTTAGCTTCGCCACTGATCAGGGCTGGTCGAAATTGCGGATTGAAACTTTGTCGGATGGCCTGGACAAGCTATACGAGCTTTGTTTTGCCTCAAAGCCCGTGCTGAACCGCGTGATTTTATGATTCTGAACCAAGATGCCATAAGTTATCCGATACGGACGCGGACGGAATCAAGCCTACATGGGGTAAAACCTAACGCCCAGCTACCTCCGTGACTGTGTGAGCCGTACCGGCGCCAGCAGGTTTACATCATTGCATAGGCAACATGCATGTAATCCTTTTATGCTTCTTTACGTTGGTGGGATTGTATCTTCCATGCACTAAGTTTTTTCAAAGATTCCACTTTTCTGAAATTTAACTCTCTGCTAAATCACCTCATTTTTCCTATCAGAATGTTTTGACTTGTAAGATCTTTCTTAATCTGATACTCTTATACCGCGTGCCCTTACTAATCTCGTACACAACAAAGATAATAACCATCGTATGAAGCTAGCGCGGACGCGCACGTGCCCTTATACGGCGTTGCAGCTAACATAACAAATGATCAATAAACACCTTCTCCTTCTTGTTCTTCCTCTTGCATTCCTCGTTGCAGCTAACATAAGCAAAAATCAATACACACCTGGCGGCATCTTCTCCATGCAACGCACTAACGGACAACACGTACAAGCGGCTAAGATCCTACTACCTATGGACTCTGAAAAGGCTACTATAGACCTGACAGCATATTCTGCGTGCAACGAAAAAACACCCTACCCGTACTACCGTCCACGATACCACCAGCTCCTGGCTCACCGCCATTGATTTTACGTTAGAACGCCTGCCGCTTAACTCTGACACACCACGACCAGTCTTTTCAAACTGCGGCGTCAAGCTAACCTACACTTGTTCAAAAAAAAAAACTAACCTACACGGCAGCGTCACTGCAGTGCACTCAATTCGTTCCTATCCATAGCAACCATTGACGATTAACCTGCATCCACGGCCACATATACGCCCACTCCGCTACACATTGCGATACGAATGCTAAGATTGGAGAACATGCATCACCTTCTTCCACATACACACGCAAATCCACAACATGGCATTCAACAGGATAGAACTGATCGGCCAGCAGCCTGTGGTTGAGTTCCTTGGGCTAGCTGCTCACCAGGTAGCAACGTTATTCAGTTCTTCCGCCGTGGTGGATCTGTCCATCTCTCCTCCGTGCAGCGAACCTCTTCGTCCTCAGAGTCTATAGTTTTAGCCTTCTTGGCCTTCCTGGCCTCAGGCGTTGAAGGAATCGGCTCCTTTGCCTCCACCCGAACTGCACCTGCGTCGGCATCATTGCTTCCTGATGCAACTTCTGCTTCGATCATGCGGTCGTAGGAGCACTCGCTGCAGTCGGAGGCGCATGTCAGCTCCGCCTCTTCCTCATTGCCTCCTTGCTCGTCTGATTCATACTCTGAATCAGTTTCATAGTCGATGTAGATGTGGACCTTTTTGCCTTGGTTTGGTGGAGAGTGGCAGGGATCAGGGACTGGATCTTCCGGTGGTTAGCCACAAACGGCGCCACCACATGGCGGTGGCGTCTCGACGAAACCAGAGCTGGTGCTCGAACCAGTTGCCGGAGTTGAATTCATGTCTATCTTCAGACGTGCTATAGGATGGCTTTGAAACTGTATGCACCATATATATAAAAGAAGGGGAGCCTAGCATCAGCACCGTCTTTCAGGTTTCAGTTTGTGATGGAGGTAAAAAATGTTACCGTTGTGTGCATTGTCAATCCTACGGTTCAAAACTAGCCGTTGCGTTAACGGATACAATGCATTTTTTCAACTTCGGCCAGCTATTCTTTTTACAAGGAATGCGGAGGAAGTACACGTTCTTCCGAACCTGCAAAATGATATGAAGTAATGGGGTACGCAGAAAACCTATAGCATTTTGCGTCATGCAGGGCCAGGCAAAACGGAATAATACGACGCGGTTCGGACGGGAAACACTACTCAGGTAACGCCCTACAAGCGCCCGTCCATTGCTCCAATGGCAAGCGCCGTTCTGTTTTCATCAAGGGATCCAAAGATCTGCCTATCCAACGGTAGTTTCACTATGCACAGCTATCACCGGTGGTAGTAAATCCGCGTTGATATATATATATTCCTTGGTTCCAGATATGTCCTTAGTCCGTGTTTTTGAGAATGATCTAAAATCGAAATTTATTGGAAACAAGATACTAAAAGAAGTACAGTATCGTTATATGTCTGCGGCAATCCGAGCCAATCTATGTTCCTAAACTGAACCATTTATCAGAATGACATTTTTAGGACCGAATTTCGACACAATTTCTTGAAGAAAAGGAAAACAAACCAACGTTTGACAAAAGGTACTGTGGGTAGGGCCAGTTCCGTGAAGTCACTGCTCGTTGTCAATAGGACGTCCCAAAGAAAGGAAAAATATTTAATTCGATCCATCTCCTCCCTTTTCTTTAAACCAAGAGCTACTCCTCCCTTTTCTTTTTTTTATTTCATTTCAATACGATTTCATTTGTGTTCATGTTTTCAATTTAGAACCCCGCGGAAGTGAATAGAAAAAAGCAAAATACCCCTGTGATACGCCTTCCTTTACCTATTTGTAGATAGATTGATGTTCAATGGAGGGAAACTTGCCATTCCTTCTTTCCTTTTAAATTGTACATTTTTTTATTCTTAACTAATTGTATCCTTTTTGTTCCCTTCGAGCTTTCTTGCCTAGTGACTAAGGATTTTCACACTTGTTGTGTCTAGGCTGATTTTTGCATAAAACACTAAGAGCATCTCCAGTCGGGGCGCCCAAACGGCCGCCCAAAGCCGTTTGGGGCGTGCCGGACACAAAATCGCGCCCACTCGCGGCGCCCAAACGCGAATTCGGTCCGGCGCGGCCCAGTTTTGTATCCGGCACGCCCAGCCCACGCCCTCAACTTGGGGAGGCTTGGGGCGGCCCCGGACGGAAGGAAACGCACGCCTCCGACGCGCGGGCCACGCCTGGCAGTGACACGGCCACGCCCCGCCGTGGTCAAAGGCGTCGTCAAAGGCGCGTGCCGCGTGGCGACTCCTCGTTTTCACGGCCGGCGGGCGGCCAGTGAGCCGTCGCGTCTCCTCTGCTCGCCGGAGTGAATGCGGCGCGCCTTTTCGAGGCGAGTGGCGTTAATGCCACCGCTCTCCGGCCGCCATAAAAGGCGAGCGCCGGCCTCCACTCATCGCCACTCTCGCCCTCGCCGTTCTCTCTCCCTCACCTCGCCGCTCCTTCTCCACTCGAAAAACCGCCGCCGCTCTCCTTCTCCATGGCCGGCACCTGGAGGCGCACCGGCGGCGCCGCGGCCAACGGCTTCGCGCCGCGCACCCTGCTCAAGGAGCAGACGGAGGCGCTGCGCGACAACGGCTATCCGGTGCCGCCGGATATGCGTGTTTGCCACGGGTTCGTCATCGGCGTCAACGTCGTGCCGGTGATGAAGCCCCTGACGCGGACGAGCCGCGGCTTCACCGCCGCGGTAAACACGCACTACTGGCGTGACCTGATGCCGGAGCAGCGTCAGGACCCGCGTTGGGATCCGCGGAACCCGGCCAACCATGGCCGGTACGAGGCGGTGTTCCAGCGCGCCTACGAGAAGGAATTCAACCGCTGGGACGGCCCCGGCCCGGCGCCGACGGACAAGAACGTCACCGGGCGCGAGGCGTTCTGGAGCGTGCCCGGGCGCACGCTCCAGTTCGTGATGAACCACATCGCGAACGGCGGCTCGCTCCTGACGGCGGCGCCCGCCCCTGCTCCGGCCGCCTGGGCACCAGCGCCACCTCCGGCCAACCAGTGGGCGCCGCGCGCGACGCCGTCCTCGTCGCGCTCCACGGCGTCCTCGTCGCGGGCGTCGTCCTCGCGCTCGTCCTCATCCTGCTCCCGCGCCTCCTCTCTGCTAACGCCAAAGCCGGAGCAGATGAAGGTGAAGGCGGAGCCGGAGCTCTCGCCGTTCATGCCGGAGCTCATAGCGGCGCAGGAGGGGACGGACGACGACGCCATTGCGGCGGTCGTCGCGGCCGCGTCGATGGACGACGTGCCGCCGCTCGACGGCCCCTCGGCCTGCGCCTAGTCGGCCCGCGATACCGCCAAGGAGAAGGGCGTGCCCTTCTTCGACCTCACCGTCGACGGCCCAGGACCGAGCCGCGTCAAGGAGGAGGACGACGGCGACGCGTGGACCGGCGGCGCGTGGAGCAGCGGCGGCGCAGGGAGCAGCTGCGGCGTGAAGGAGGAGGTGAAGGAGGAGGACCCCTACTACGCCTTCAGGCGCCGCTACCGCGGCCGCCAGTAGATTTAGGTTTAGTTTTTTTAAATTTCATTCAAATCTGTAAACTTTCCTAAAATTTGAATGAAATTTATCGAAGTTAAATTTTTTTTTTAGTTTGGGCGCCGCGAGTGGGGATCGACGGCGCCCAAATGAGCAAGGTAGTCTGGACGGCGCCCAAAGGGCCTGTCCGGACGGCATTTGGGCGCCCATTTGGGCGCCGCGAGTGGAGATGCTCTAACACCCCCCCCCCCCCCACACCCCCCACCACCAAAAATAAATAAATAGCCGAAAGATAAAATGTTGCAACAAGACACACCCACATCGTGCTTAATAAGTCATGGCACTTCAAGATTGACCACATCGCTACAAGCGCCTCGCTTTGACAAGAATACCGTCTCCTGTGTGTTTTAGTACATGGGAACTCAGCTAGATCTATAAAATCAATAATATATAACAAATGGAGATTAATAACTTTGAAAAGGCAAGAAGCCAAGAACATATAGTGTTCTTGCTCTCCAGAAAAATAAGAAACATGATTTAGCTCTCATGCTCCGGGCATCATCTGTCCAACTTTGAAAAACAAAGGAGACATGGAATTCCAATTCTCCCGAAGAAAGAAAATAAAACGAAAGGTTCCTTGGAAATAAGAAAAAACCGATGGAGGCCCGTTATGTAACTGGGCCCAATTGGCCTAGTATACCTTTTGTTGTTTTGCGAATGGCCCAGTATAACTTAGGGAACCAGCCCGTTAATCCAAACTAACGCGCACCCTAGATCCCACTCAGCATTCACGCCAGCCGTCCGATCCCTAGCCCCTACTAGGGTTCCGCCCGTACTCTAGGGTTATATAGTCGCTCCCCCACAGCGCCGCCGGAAGCCCTCTCGCCCCGCAGCTGCAGACGACCTCCGCGCTTCGCCGCCACCTACTCCTGCAGCGAGAGCACCGCCCAACGCCGTCGTCATGGTAAGACCCTCTCACCTCCTTCCTCCTCCCTGTTCCTTCCATTGCTCGATGGATCGATTTATCTGAGATGCTCGCGGGCGCGGTCGCTTGCAGTCGCTGATCGCGGGGGAGGAGTTCCAGCACATCCTGCGTCTGATGAACACCAACGTTGATGGCAAGCAGAAGATCATGTTCGCGCTCACCTCCATCAAGGGTATCGGCCGCCGCTACTCCAACATCGTCTGCAAGAAGGCCGACGTCGACATGAACAAGAGGTAGGAAGCAGTGGATCCCCTCTCACGCCCAGATCGTCTACTCGTTAGTTATTTTGGTGTTGTCTCTTCAACCTGATGTTGGGCGATTAGAGGTGTAGGGTCTGTACATCGTTGTTCGGGTAATTAGTAAGGAATATTTGTATTATGCCAAATTTTGTACTTAGTAGATAGTGTCACTAAAACGCAATTTAGTTGATGCCCCACTTTGTTTTCTCTGACGTGCAATGTTTGTTAAGTAGAAAGATTATTTAGCCACTGCTGTATGCATCTCGACCTCAGTCTCAGCTGGCAGTTAAGGGGGAATAAATTGATTATGCCACGTTTTCTACCTAGTAGTAGATAATGTCGCTAAAACTCAATTTGTATTATGCCATACTTTGTTTTCTCTGATGTGCAAGGTTTGTTAAGTAGGCAAATTATTTAGCCACTGCCATACTCATCACGACTCCAATCTCAACTGGCAGTTAAGGGGGAAATACTTGGATTATGCCACGTTTTGTACTTCGGAGATAGTGTCGCTAAAACTCATATTTGGATTATGGCACACTTTGTTTTCTCTGATGTGCAAGGTGTGTTAAGTAGGGAGATTATTTAGCCACAGCCATTTGCATCATGACCTCAATCTCAACTAATTTTGATCCAACTATTTGCAAAACTACTAAAGATAATGATGTAACCTCTCAATACCGTGGCCAGCAGATCCTGAAGACCCTGAATTTAGGCTTTACATTTCATGCTACTTTGCTCATGTATACGTCCCAGACGATGCTTATAACCTGATTCTAACTGTATGATATAAGACTTGCTGTGTTGGTGCTGCAGCTGCTAGTAAAGCTCTTGATAATTGTTTTTCTTTTGTGCAGGGCTGGTGAGTTTACTGCTGAAGAGATTGACCGCATCATGGCTGTGGTGCAAAACCCTCGCTCGTTCAAGATCCCTGATTGGTTCCTGAACAGAAAGAAGGATTACAAGGATGGCAGGTACACCCAGGTTGTTTCCAATGCCGTTGACATGAAGCTGAGGGATGACCTCGAGAGGCTGAAGAAGATAAGGTCAGTTCACTACTTGCTAGAGGATGTATGATGATTCTGCTGTACTGCATTTTGTGTATATGTATACTTCCTGAGGTGGTGCGTACAAATCTCTGGGGGTTTGTACTCATGTGTTATTAGAACATGTAACGATAACGACTGATAATTTGCATCTAACAAATCGCCTCTCGGTTTCAGGAACCACCGTGGTCTGCGTCACTACTGGGGTGTCCGTGTCCGTGGGCAGCACACCAAGACCACCGGCAGGAGGGGAAAGACTGTTGGTGTCTCGAAGAAGCGATAAACCTGACGCCCTTGAGTCGCGCTTATCTTCGTTATGATGTGAAACCCTGGTTGCCCTCAGTCACTGGACAGTTTTGTTGGGGGTTATGTTTGCATGTCTGTGATCACCCTGTTATGGTTTATGGCACTGCTAGGCGTAATTTGGTATGGTCTTGTTTGTGGATTCAGTTATGTGTTTTCTGAATGGAGATAGTTTTGTGCTTTGAAATGCCTGGAATGTTTGTCGATGTGTATCTGGTTTCATGTTTGTTTGCACTTCCTCTTCAGACGAATGTATGCGGCGTAGACGAACGTATGCGGCGTGGTGGTGCTCTGCACCTCGGCCGACTCCTTGCCCAATCCATTCCTGCGTGACGGGCCTTGAGATTCTTGATGCCGTTGCATTTTCTTTTGTAGGCGTTTGTTTGTTTGTCTGTCTGTTTTTTTGTTCATTTTACGCAACGAAACACCTCTGTGGGCTCTAAACCGCTCAGATCGACCGTGTCTCTGGAGCAGCATTATATTTCCTTGTCAATCTTCGACTTCTGCTGCCCAGTTTCGGACGTTCCGTCATATTCTAGCGTTATATTTTCTTGTCAATCTAAACCGTTTGTTTGTTGTTGCTTAATCTGAGTTTAATCTTAATCGTCCATTGTTTGTTGTTTTAATAATATTGTTGTTGCTTAATCTGCGTTTAATCAATCGTCCATTGTTTGTTGTTTTAATAATATAATAGATAACCAGTATTTTGTTCTCTGCATTACTTGGCTGATCTTGCTCTAACCATACGAACAGAGTAATAGTTGTTCCATATCTTCTCTCATGGATATATAGAAGTGAAAGTGTGATATCCACCTTAATTCTCCTATATATTTTCATTGTTTTCATATATAGTTAGTATGTATTTAGAACTGATGCATCTAGAGTTTCCATTCTATTTTTGTAAAATGATGACACACTAGAAGTCCAATGTGGTTGGAACATATCGAGCTATTGTGTGGATGCGCTGAGGTCACCGACGTCCTTGGGTCAACATCGTCGCGTCCACCAGGTAACTCAGGGAAGGTCGCTGCAGCCCCTACATCTATCTATATATCAAAGCGAACCCTTTAAGCTCTTCCCTCACGCGCCCACGTCGGCAGATGCTACATAGATGCACTTCTACAGTGCCTGAGCGTGTCCGCGCCGTCGATCTCCGATCGGAGCGTGCAGCGCGGCGTTTTTACGAAAAACAACCTGCGTTAACTGGAAATTGCGTCGCAGTCTCCTCCTTCCCACGTAGGTGGACCTGTCCGCAAATTACAGAAAATGCAGGGACTTTCCTGTAAAACGGCCCCACATCTCTCCTTCTCCTTCCTCTCTCCAGCGCGCCGCCGAGCTCACCGCCGCCGCCGACGCGCTCCACCGCCGCACCGCTGCTCCCCGCTCAGATCGAAGCCCAGAGCGAGCTTCGCCGTCGCTCGCTCTCCCTCCTCGCCGAAGATCAGCTCCCGTAACGCCGCGTGCTCGCTGGAATCTTCCCCGCCGTGATCGATGGCCGCCGCCGCCTTCTTAGCTCGCCGCCGGCGGCTCCAGCAACCATATGGTCCGCCGCGCCACCCCTTCGGCTCCCCTGCACCTCCTCTGCCGAGACCGCGCGATCTCAGGCCTGCACGCGTGCTCGAGTGCTCCATCGCGAGCTCTCGACGGCGCGGCCGCCGCCGGGAGGTGATGCCACACAGTGACGTCATCGCGGGCCCGAGCTGTCAGGTTTTTAACATTTCCAGAGATGATTTTTCGAATTATGGAAGGAAAAAAATGACACGTGGGTCCTACCTGTCATAACTTTCACAATTATAATAATAAAAAAACTGGAAATTGCAAAATTCAAATTTAACAAATTTTCAAACTGTTGACACAAAAGTTGTATAAAAACAAAATAATAATAATAAACCGATCTTAACCGCGATAATATCTATATAATAGTTAATCACATAATAAAATACTAGAAATTGCAAAATTCATAACTTTTCAACTGTTATTCATGAAAATGTAAAAAATATGTCAAACAAAAAATTTAACAAATTTTCAAACTCTTCACATAGAAATTGTGTAAAATAATAATAATAATACACCGATCTCTACCACGATAATTTTCAGACAATAAATTCATAAATTTTAATTTATTATTCATGAAAAATGCAAATAATATACCAATAAATTTCAAATTTAACAAATTTTCACACCCTTTGGACAGAAATTGTATAAAAACAAAATAATAATAATGATAAACCAAGATAATTTCCAAATAGTACTTAATCATATAATAAAATACTGGAAATTGCAAAGTTCATAACTTTCAATCTGTTATTCATGAAAATGCAAATAATATGCCAAAAAGTTTTAAATTTAACAAATTTTCGAACTCGTCACACAAAAATTGTATAAATAATAATAATAATTTGCTTAAATAATGCATTATCTCTAATTACTAACTCAAATTGAACATTTTAATTTGGTACTTATTTAAATGCACTCTAAATGAACTGATTATAATTATAGAACGCATATCAATAAATGTTCATTTCCCTCAGTATGGACATACATTAAATATTAACGAAAAAAAGAAATTTGTCAGTTCAATTCGCTAGATATTTGAAGATACTCCACACGACAAAATCCGACAAATTTCAACATTCCGAATCCTGACGGGTAAGAAATTATGTTCACTACGACTCTTTTCCATTTTATGCTCATTTTAATTGAGTCAACCTAACAAAGGAGTTCAAGAGAATTATGCATACAATATTTGTTTTCTTTTAACTATTCGTCAAACAATTTTTTGCACCTCTACAAACTACTATTCATTCATGATGAAAAATGTTCGATAAAAGCCCTACAAAACTTCAAGAAAAATTTATTCCTTTTTGTGCGACATAATTTTTTTGTAATCTAAAAATAATTTGCTTTCATGCTACTTATATAATGGTAACCTACTCAGATCTTATGCTTCATAATTTTATTACAATTTCCTTCTAACTGTAAATGTATAGATTTATTGATGCTTAGGAGATGTTCGATTTAATCCAATCAAGTTCCAGAGGAAATTAATTCATTTCCATTCTATGTTTATTTTGTAAGATGGAAGATGCTAAAAAAATATATTACTTTATTGGACACTAAAATATTTCTGTTCACACCTTATGCACGCTGCTTATATCAAAGTTCGTTCTTGATTTCTTTACACGAAATTTCTCTTATTGTTAACACTTTATGTAGCTTAACACAAGTTTACAACAAAAGGTCTAAATTCAGTGACTCTTTCTAATCCAACTCCGACAGTGCTTTAAGACCTAAGCTGACTGTAGCGAACAATAATTTTTTTGAGAATACATTTCAATACCATTAATTTGTCATATCATCCATACTAAATGCAGTGCACTGACGTCGTATGTTGATTACTCTTTTCCTTTTCCGATGTTTAGTTTTTTATCGATGGAACACGAATCCGAAGTTGGTTCTGATAACACCAAAGATCCATATTTCGCTGTGAACGAACAACCGGAAAAATATATCAACATGATCACAAAAATACATGCTAACTAACTATGGCATACGATCAAAAATCCAAACTTAAATATTTTTAAATTTCAATTGCCTTTCAAATCTGAGCATTAACAAAAAAAAATATCAACATGATCACAAAAATAAAGACTGACTGTCTACAACATATGATCAAAAAAATCAAATTTGAATATTCTGAAGATTTAAATGTCCTTCAAATCTGAATATTTCAAAATTTTGAACGCCTTTCAAGTCTGATCATTTTACTAACGTAAAAAGAAATCAAATCTGGAAAACTTCCCAATTTGAACATTTTCTGAAATCTGAACAATTTTTGAACATAACCTCTCTTTGCATTTCAATAATTTCAAATTTCCACACTTTTTAAATAAGGACATTTCCAAATTTTAATTTTACCACACGGGCGCGGCGGTGTCGCCGCGCAAAATTTTCCTAGTCAACTTCACACACAACACAATGTTGAGTTCCACCCATTGAGTCTCTGCACATCAGTTGTATGTGATTGATTTATCTACGAAGTTGTATGCACACGTGTAAATATTGAAATTGATAGGGATTTGTATACATATATGTGTATGTTTGGATCAAGAATTCTGGATCGATCTGATAAGCATGTGTTCTTTTTTGTGCACGATGTACATATCTTTAATTTTAGGCACGTGTTTCGCTATCTTTGTTTGCTTCCCATGTGAGGTCGATGAAAATATCAGTTGCCTAAAAATAAAAATGTTTCTTTGTTCGATTATGATTGAATTAAATTGGAAGATTGGTCATAATTTTTGACCATTTATGGGCCACGGGCCGAGAAAACGCAACTCTAGGCGCGCAATTGCGTGGGCCACCCAGCTAGTTCCTAATTAAAACAACCTGATTAGACAAACAATATTCGATGGTGGCGGCTGGTCACTAGTAAGATACAGTGTAAGGAGATGCACAATAGTAGAGGGCAAGTCTTTCTTTTGGCCTTCATGTCATCAAAAGAAAACAATAAGTATAAGTCATACACTGTAATATATTTATTGCCATCCCTACAGTTGTTATTTACTTAATTAAATTGTATTGTGAATTGTTTAAAAAAAGGGAAGTAATGGAGAAAACAATATTTTCTTATTTTTAAGAGATCATCTTGACCTATGAAAACAAAACATTCTCTTTCTTCATTTTGTCCCCTCCAACTAAAAAATCCAACGTGGCAATGTTAGGGAAGGCTAACCTCACAATTATACATGCCACTAGAACTACCTTGGACCCGTCACAATGTTTTGCACTCGATCGGTAACTGGTCCCACACACACACCAGCACTACTTTTTCGGTCGTCAAAAGTCTAATGTCTGCAAAACCCTGCTACAAAAAATGATTTGGACGTGCTCCCGTTAATCACTTTGAGAACCGTCAACTGGGACTCCATTCTCGGTTGGACTGGTTCAGACCCTTCTAGGTCAAGACCATTCGGTTCGTCTCACATCAGTATTTCCCTCGAATCGCGCTAGATCTCCGAGAGCTGATGGTGGAGGTTGGCTATTCCAATCCTTAGGTTTATGCTACTACGTATATCCTCCGAGTTGGAGCGAAAAAATACCGTCTTGGTAGCATGTCTCACGAAGATTGGCTCACACACGGACCAAGCACCGCTAAGCATTTGGCCCACTCAATGTCAACAAATCCACATCTCGTACAACGCGGTTACCTCAGGTCTAAGAATTCTATTGCTTGAGTGGGTACATATAACGGATCATTCATGCCGAGTCGTCCCTTGGGCCAGTCCACCCGATTCAACTCTTTTGCACAATTAGTGTAAATCAGATTAGCATCTCCATGTCCATGACAAGCAGTACTTAGTCATCAGCCGTCTTACACAATACTCTCTATAGTGTGAGTCCATCCACAACATCAAACGACTAAGAACAAGCATGCATGAACAAATTCAAGCACAAGGTTCCACAATTTGAATAATGCATTCAATAAAATATGCAATAGTTCATCGCCTCTAGGGCCCACATATTCGTAGCATCCCTTGCACCACATATTATTTGGGTAGATAAAAAAATGGAGTTGGTTGAGATAGACGACTTATCTAGTTTTAACTTTTTGAGATTAATCTAGCTAATACAAGTTTCTTCTTCGCAACCACGAGGAAACACCAAAATGCAAAAGTTGACCACATAGATGAAATTTTTCAGTAAAGAAGATATAACTTTAAGTTTCACCCGTCGTTCATGTTTGCTTTAGTTTCTAATTTCATATTGGTTTAATAGTGAATTAGCAAAATCAAAATGTTTGACGAAAATGATACAAAACAAAGCATATGAACATCATATATATAGAGATGTTTTCTACTGTCATTTTTCTAGAATGCATTTACAACATAGATTGACCTATAAATATTCTTAATTGTAATTAATGATTTGCTGATGTCGTGGTGGTATCACGGCAGATGCCATAGGATGGCTAAAGTGTGGGGCCGATGGACGCTGGTGGAATCCAGGAGAGGGCTAGCGTGCTAAGAAGCACACACGAAGAACACACAAGCACACCAAGATCTACCCAGGTTCGGGGCCCTCGTGAGGAGGTAAAACCCCTACTCCTGCCTGTCTCTCTGTATATATCTCGATATCACAAATACAAGCTTGCTCCTCGAGCTGTATCACACGAAGATGGGGAGGAACACAAGGTAGAAGATGAAGCTACGTGGAGAAGTGTATCTCCGGGCATCGTCCCTCACGCAGGAGGGGGTAAGGGCACATATATAGGCTAAACCGGGTTACCGGAATACCCCTCCACATGCAACGGTCACCTCTCCGTACCGGCACTGCAGATACGCACGCCTGCACGTCATGATTGTCTCTGCATAGTGGGCAGGACGTGGCTTGCCCATGTCCTGTCCCATGTCTCTGCTCCAAAGTACGCCCGAGGTCAGCGACAAGACAGGGCCTGCCCATGCCTCTGCCTCGCAGTCTGTTCCCGGATAACCCGTAGTCAGTGGTGGAATGATGGCCTGCCATCTCGGTCTCCTGCACGCCCCCGTGCCAGGCGCTTCCGTGTCAGGCGCTCCCGTGCCAGACGGGATATGACAGGAGCATTGACCTCTGCCCGACACTAGAATGCCGGATCCACCTTCCTCAAATATCTTTCCCTGCACACAAGAAAACACACAAGTTACCGACACACATATGTCGGTTATGTTATCTCGGATCCTTATCTCGGATCCCTTGTCTCGGTCGACACATGCCGGCTGTCACCAGCATGGTATCTTGGTTCCTTCCGGACTGGGGTATCTCGGTGCGCCTATGTCGGTTTGCACCTGCAGCCCATTCTGAAGCCTAGGTAAGCCGGTATTACTGTAGCTTGGCCCACACTTGGGCATAGCTTTTACCTCACCATGACCCTACCCGGGGGTAGCCCCCCGACATTAGTCCCCGAAGCTGGTGCGGTCCTGCAGCCTTGGATGAAGGGCCACAGCAGGTTTAACCAACCGAAACAGCCATAACAGGCATCCGACATTACCATGTCGGTTCAACCGTAAAGCCATGAACAACCTCTTCCACTGATTCCGGCATAAGCTCCAGTGTCGGTTTTCTCCGACACTGGAATTCCGCTGAGAGAGCAAGTCAAGCTCTCACAACCAACTCAATCTTAACGCAACCATCCGACATTCACATGCCGGATTATTGCAAGCTTCAAAAGACCAAACTCTCCACAACATCCGAGATTTACTCTTGTGCCGGTCTCTCCCACACAATAAGATTCCGCGATCTCTCCCAGGATCTCTCCATGCCACGTGGCAGAGAAACTCTGCGTGTTACTTAGGTTCCTGTGCGCGGATAGACATATCACTGCATGCACGCCGCCCACGTCACGCGCCGTCACGTCGCATATGCATTTGAGTGCCTTTGACCGCGGCGTGCCTCCTCGATTTCCGTGCCATTAACCGCACGCGATCACGCTGCGGGCCGTTACCACCTTGTGGCCCACGCTGCGGCGGATCGTGCGGCCGCAACGCCGCAACCGCGCAGATCGTGCGCGGACAATCCGCACGTCCGCTGCGTTAACCGCACGCGGTTAAAAACGGCAACCGCACACGCACCGTGCCCATAAATAGGGGGACGGGGCACCTCTTCTCACCTTCTCCTCCTCCTTCCTCTTCCTTTTCTCTTCCCTGCGACATCGCCGCCGCCGCGCAGTGAGCACCACCACCGCACGACGCCGGAGCTCGCGCGCCACCGCCCACCGGAGTACCTTGCGCCGCCACCGGATCAGCGCAACTCCGGCAAGCCCCGCGCCTCTTCGCCTCGCACCGCCGTCGCAATCTCCGGTAAGTTCTCGCCCTTGCCATTGCCGATGAGCGAGTTCATCCCCTCCGATGAACACGTTCATCCTCCTACTCTTCTCCGTAAAAACTCTCACATCCCAATGCACAGATGAAAACGAACTTAGTTGCTTAGATCCCATCCGTATTTTCTCCACCGTGCTTCTTATCAATCTTGCGATAGTTTATCCGCGGGTCTTCACAAGTTTTAACTCACAAGTACTTGTATTTATCTTCTATTTATTTTTCTCCGTAGATCTTTCCATCAAACACTTAGCCACAGAAACGTGTTTCCCGCCACTCATGCTCTTTTCCTACGTTGCCCAAATGTTCCGAGATACCTATCTCGGTTTCTTTATAGCCTGAATACTCCGAGATACTTATCTCGGTTCCTCTATTGCACACATACTCCGAGACACTTATCTCGGTCTCTTTGTGTCTCTTTTGCAGATCCCTTCCGAGATGTCAACCAGCAATACCCGGAGCCTGCCGAGGATATCGTTGAGGAAGGAGAGCGCGCCGGGTGGGAAGGTTCCGACGTAACCCAGGCCGAGATAGACTGGCTTGTCCGGACCAAACGATTTCCGGCACGAGTGATATGCCGGGTTCCTGGCGACAAGGCCGAACCGGATCTTCAAAAGGGTGAACAGGTAGTCTTCGTCGCGCATTTCGAGCGCGGCTTCGGACTCCCGGCGAGCACATTCTTCCGAGCTTTCCTCTACAAGTTTCATCTTCAACCCCACCATCTCCCTGCTAATGCCATCACAACGCTCTCGGCGTGCGTTGCTTTCTCCGAGGGATACCTCGGACTCTGGCCCACCGTCGAGCTCTGGGCCAAGTATTTCCAACTCCGGAAGCAGAGTCTCCTAGATCCGGAGAACAAGAACTTCCCCAAGGTGATGACTCCGTGCGGAGCTGCTACCATCATACCTCAGAGAGGCTCCATCTTCCCTCGGATTCAGGGCCTAGAGTCATGCCGGAAGTGGCAGCGCACGTTCTTCTATGTGAAGAACCCGGACAGCCCAGATAATGTCGACCTTCTGAACCTGCCGGTATTTGCTCTCGCTACTCCCACGGAGCAGCATAACTGGAGCTTCAACCCAAAGGACACGAACCGCGAGATCAATGACATTCACCAGATTGTTGAGGAGCTTGTGGGGGCAGGCCTGCTAAGCGATGATCTTTTGAGGACTTTTGTTAGTCGCCGAGTCCCCCCTCCAGAACCGAGTTCACAAGATCTGCCACATGAGCGGACAATATGATCCAACTCGGATCATCACCCACGAGCTGACGAAATCCGAGGTCAAAAGACGCGTCAAGGCCATTGCCCGAACAATGATGACCGAGGAATGGGAATGGGGTCTAGAACCTCATGACAGAGCTCGGCTTCCTGAACAAGTAAGCAACTTGCAATTTATACCGACATACTTTTTCTGCCGATATCACCCTTCTGTCGGCTCCATACTTGGCTCATAAACTAACTCGGTTTTACTGCTTTTAACTTGCAGAGGTTTACTCGGCAAAAGACCGAAGATGGAGAGGATCCCACCGCCAAATGGGGCCAAGATATCCCTGCTCCGACCGTGGCCGAGGTAGAAGATCCGGATGACGAGGATCAACTGCCAATACCAAGAGCTGGCGCCCCTACCCCGGGTAAGCCTCGAGCCCGAGCTTCCATCCGAGATTGGTCAGATGATGATGACCTCGAAATGCTAGAGGTAATTGATGCTCGTCCCATCGCCTTTGCTCCTCCAGCCCTGGCACCAACTCAAGTGGCATCTCGCAAGCGCGCCGAGACTGGTACCTCGAAAACCGGAACCTCCACACCCTCTGATCCATCCGTGCCGCAGGCGAAGCGACAGAAGAGAGGAGCAGTCAAGCCGAGGAAGGGCAAGAAGACCCCGCCAATTACTGAAGGGTAAGATATTTTTTGCCAACACAAGCTTACTTCCTTTTTTTCTTCTGCCGGGATAACTTTTTCCCGACATAACATTTTTCTTGTTTTGACGCAGTGCCCCCCTTGAAGTTGAGCAGAGCGCCTCTTCTATGCGCTCGCCCCTTCCGAGTACAGCCGAACCTCGGCCACGTGACTCCGGGGCACCCGCCACCTCAACTGTCATTCCCGAGGTTGTGATCCTCGACCAAGATGATGGTTCCGGTGCCCCCACCACGGAAACCGATATCCCGCGGGCCGACACCTTGGTGACCTCGGGCGCAACAACCACCACCACAACCTCAGCCGCAACAACAGCAACCACACAACAACAGCAGCAACAGCAACAACAAACACAACAACAACAACAACCTCAACAGCACCAGCAATAGCCAAAGCAGCCGCCCCGGCCGAAGTCCACCACCAAGTCCCCCAGCAAGTCCACCGAGTTAGCAACTCGGAAAGCTATTCCACTCGCCAAGCCGACACAGAGCCAAGCAGCCACCGGGAAACAGCTTGCCAACCCAGAGAGACAAGTGGTGTTGACTCCAACCACTACCCCGGAGCACCAAGCTCTCACCACTTCTGTCTCCCGAGTCACCAGCAGCAGCTGGGTTTTACCCCAGCTCCAAACTCAGAGTGGACACAGCTTAGGCTCGGAGAAGCAGTACCACATGGACTGGAATGCTGCCGACACAAGCGAGGTCTCCTCCGCGCATCCGGTCACTCCACCCAGCTGGCCCAGTGCGCTTGCTCAGGTCATGCACAATTTGCAAGTCTCGACCCTTCGAGCCAGCAAGCTTGCCGAGGTATTTTTCCCTCAGCAAACTTTTATTTCTTTTGCCATAGACGATAAACATACACAATCCCCAGTCCCCGAGATTCGGGTTGAGTGACCTGTGCTCGCCCGAGTAAAGATCACTCAGCGCGAAACTTCACCAAATTTTCATCTTTAAACTCAGAAAATCCGACACTTCGGATCTTCAAGAAATCCGACATCCAGTCCCCGAGATTCTTGTCGAGTTTTACTCGGCAGGAATCTTTAAGAAATCCGACACTCAGCTTTACTCGGCATGAATTTTTAACTAACCACACTAACTCTTTGCCCTTTTCAGGATTGCACCAATGCTCGGACCACGGTGTTTCGGAAGTTGCTTCTGGACCACAATAAGCTCAAGAGGTCCCACAAGCAACTTCAGGAGACGCTGAAGAACAAGGAACAAGCGCACGCCACTGCCCTTCAGAAGGAGCGGCAAGAAGTGTCTCGGCTCCAGGAGGAGCTTGCCCGGGTCCAGGGTGAAAAAACCGGCATTGAGCAGGCCCTGATGCAAAAGGAAGAAGCTGCTCAAAAGCACAAGGAACGCTCGAGGCGACCGAGGTTCGCGCTACCTCGGCTCAAGGGAACTGGATGCCCTCAAGGCAAAATCCGACATCTGGCTCCGCGAGCTCACCCGGCTGAACAAGGAGATGGACAGTAAGTTTCTTTATCCTTTCTTTTCCTTGCTTGTATCGACATTATGATATGCCGGTATATAACTCAACTCGGTGATAGCTTTTTATCTTCAGATCACTTCGCCCACTCCAAGGCTGCTGCACTCAACACTGTCCAAGGCACGAGCGAAGAGAGCCGAGGCTGGCCCAATCCCGGAGGAATGGGATTGAAGATACTGACGCTCTGAATGCCCGCATCTCTCCTTGAAGGCCATTGGCCTGGATCTTCTGACGCTGGCATCAAAGCTTACCGAGCCTTATGGCCAGGATCTCCAACTCCGGCTAGCATTGAAGAACTGCCAAGTGTCTGACGGGGGCCGAGGCCAGGATCCGAGAGTGGAGATCCTCAGCAGCTCGTGCCGGAGCTGATCAAGCACTGACCTTTGTGCTCTCCTGGTACGAGTCCATCAATCTCAACGCCGTGCGCTCCCTGCGCCAGGGCTCCAAATGGACCTCCGAACCGCATTGATAGAAGCCGCAAAGATGCAGCCAAGTTCATGGCCAGTTATGCTCCCACCCGACACTTCATCCCGGGTCCCGCCTACTCGGATGACGAAGAAGAGGACCAGGATGATGAAGAGGGCGACGAAGAAGAAGACGTTGATGAGGAGATCGAGGCCGAGACTCTCGACACTGCCACTGCCGGAGCGACCGAGACTGTTGCTGCCAGCGCGACCGAGACTTCCTCTGCCGGGGCTGCCGACATTTCCGCCGCTGGAGCAACCGACATTGCCAAGCCGGCTGCGACCGACGCTTCAGAGAAGCCGGTAACCGAGACTTCTGAGAAGCCGGTAACCGACACTGCTGGTGCCTCGGCAGCCACTCCAACTCCCGAGGTTGCTCCAACCACTGAAGGCTCTCTGCCGCCGAGACTGCTCCCGAGCCTCGCACCGCTCCAACTGCTCCGAGCTCCTCCGAGGCTGCTGCCTAAGCTTATGAAACTTTGAACTATTAAATCCCCGGAATGCCGGGTGCAGATGTAAATATACGTTTAAGTATTCGCAGTGCTACTTTTATCATATTAGCTTCAACAAGACAAGCTTAATGCCGTATCACTTTGCACCAAGTCCCCGAGTTTACTTTCTTGTTTACTATACTTAGTAATCTTTGCTCTTGTCTACCATTTAGGCGTTCGACAGTCGAGTCACAAGATCAATCATTATAGCATACAATACTTGTAAATTTTGAGGTAAGGTTTAGAGTCATCCGACACAAGGGAAAGGAACGAAAAAACCGGGTTAGTAAACGACATATGTCGGATCTTTTTAGGACCGAGTCCCCGAGTCCATTTTCATGTTTACCATATACCATAACCTCTGCTCTTGACTGCCATTTCGGCGTTCGTCAGTCGAGTCACAAGATCACAACAACATAGCATACATTACTTGAACTTTGAAACGAGGTCTCAAAATCATCCGACATATGAACAACACAGAAAAAACCGAGATAAAACACAAGCATATAGACAAAGGCAGTCCCCGAGTTTCTTTTCGGAGTGCCGGCATTTTATTCAAAGGAAAAACCGAGATACATACACTGCGCCCTTATGAGTAAAAGGGACGAGTAGAGCTACATTCCAGGGTCTTTTGGTCTCCTCTCCGGATTTGTCCATCACATTTTTCCTCGGTGCCTGTGCATCTATAAGATAGTATGAATCATTGTGCAGAGCCTTGCTCACAATGAATGGTCCCTCCCATGGAGGTGACAACTTGTGTCGGCCTGCTTTGCGTTGCACTAGCCTCAACACCAAATCTCCCTCTCGGAAAACCCGAGGGCTGATCTTCCGGCTATGATAGCGTCGGAGATTTTGCTGATATATAGCTGACCGAGATAAGGTCAGTTCTCGTGCTTCTTCGAGCAAATCAACATCATTTTCCCGAGCTTCTTTTGCCTCGGTTTCAGTGTACAGCGCCACTCTTGGCGAGTCATATTCCATGTCGGTTGGCAGACCGCTTCTGCCCATAGACCAGAAAAAATGGCGTATAGCCAGTTGATCGATTTGGTGTGGTCCTTAGACCCCACAGCACTGCTGGTATCTCCTCTATCCAACATCCCGGAGTTCGCAACAGTGGTTCAATCAACCGGCTTTGATACCGGCTAACACCAATGCATTTGCTCTTTCCACTTGCCCATTTGCCTCAGGGTGTGCCACCGAGGCTATGTCCAACCGAATTCTCTTATCCGCACAGAACCGAGCAAACTCTCCCACAGCAAAGTTTGTGCCATTATCCGAGATAATGCTATGGGGGTAACCATATCTCAAAATGATGTCCTTCAAAAAGGTCACAGCTGTGTGACCATCACACTTCCGGATTGGCTTTACCTCGATCCACTTGGTGAACTTGTCCACCATCACCAGCATATGAGTCATGTTACCTCGGGCTGGCCTGAATTCTCCCACCATATCCAGCACCAAACTGCAAAGGGCCAAGTGATTGGAATTGTCTTGAGTGCCGAGGCTGGCAGGTGGATCTTTTTAGCAAACCTCTGACATCCCTCACACTTTCTGACGATATCTTCTGCCTGGTTCAAAGCACTGGGCCAATAAAACCCATGCCGGAATACCTTAGCCACCAAGGCTCTTGATGAAGCATGATGACCACACTCTCCTTGATGAATTTCCAGGAGCATCTCCTGCCCTTCCTGCGGCTCGACACAGCGCTGCAGTACCTCGGTCACACTTCTCTTGTATAACTCCTGGTTGATGATGGTGTAGGCCTTGGATCTTCTTTGCACTTGCCTAGCTTCAACTTCATTACTTGGCAAACTCCCATCCATCATAAATGCCATTATTGGTTGTGCCCACTCCGGCACAGGACGCACAGGAAATACCGGATCATCCACCTCCATGAGATCAACCGACATTACTTCTTCCGAGAAGATAACCAGTCCCCGGGTTCTGCCAAGCAGTCCCCGGGTTCTCCCAAATGCATCCGACATCTACGTCCATGGGAACAGCACCAGACTCCGGTTTCGCCGGGATAAAAATTGACTCGGACTCCGGCGATGGTTTGATTGATGGCTTCCTCAGATGCTCCAAGGCTATGCCGGGTGGAATTGGATCCCGGGATGAACCTAGCTTGGACAGTACATCGGCGGCGTCATTTTCAGCCCGAGGTATATGCGTGAGCTCGCAACCTTCAAAGAACCCCGAGATCTTCTGGACATGAAACCGATACAACGCCATGTTGGTCTAAAGCATCCCAATTTCCCGAGACTTGCTGCACCACCAAATCCGAGTCTCCGAAACATTCTATCCGGCGAATACCAATTTCTTTGGCCACATTTAGCCCATGAACAAGTGCCTCATACTCGGCCACATTGTTAGATGCCGCAAAATGAATCTGCAACACATATCTCAGTTGATCTGCTTAGGCGAGGTAAGGACTACCCCGGCACCTAAACCAATTTTTGTCTTGAACCATCAAAGTGCATTCTCCAGTAATTGGGGTCAGGCCGTGGTGGCTCATATTGCATTTCAGCCCAATCCACCAGGAAATCCGGCAGTGCCTGAGATTTAATGGCATCTCTTCTTTCATAGTGAGGAGTGTAAGGGGACACCTCGATAGCCCACTTGGCTACTCGGCCAGTTGCATCTTTACACCCAATGATCTCCGAGATAGGAGCCTCACACACCACAGTGATTGAATGCTCTTGGAAGTAATGTTTCAACTTCTTAGCAGCCAGATAGACACCATATGTCATTTTCTGGTAGTGCGGATAGTTCTGCTTGGATAACGAGATCACCTCGCTCAGGTAATACACTGGCCTCTGCACAGTTTTGCCATCTTCTTCTCGCTCCACTACCAATACGACACTCACAACCCGGTTTGTGGCTGCAATGTAGAGCAACATCGGCTCTTTGGGTAATGGTGAAGCCAGTATCGGCGCAGTTGCCAACATCTTTTTTAACTCGGTGAACGCCGCATCTGCTTGCGGGGGCCACACGAAGTGGGTTGTTTTCTTCATGAGTTGATACAAAGGCAATGCCTTTTCCCCCAACCTGCTAACAAACCGACTTAAAGATGCCAAACATCCAGTGAATTTCTGCACGTCTTTGAGACATGTCGGTAACCTCATGCTTTCAATAGCACGGATTTTTGTCGGGTTCACCTCGATACCTCGGCTTGACACGAGGAAACCGAGTAATTTGCCTGCCGGCACACCGAAGGTACATTTGTCCGGGTTAAGTTTTATCCGGAATTTCCTCAGATTCTCAAATGTTTCTCGGAGATCATCAATCAGAGTGGATTTCTCCTTAGACTTGATGACAATGTCATCGACATACACCTGCACATTTTTTCCTATTTGATCATGCAAGCATTTTTGCATACATCTCTGGTAAGTGGCACCAGCATTTCTCAAACCAAAGGTCATGACACGATAGCAATAAGCCCCATACGGGGTGATAAAAGCAGTTTTCATTTGATCAGCAGGGTTCAGTGGTATCTGGTGAAAACCAGAATACGCATCTACAAAGGATAACAGCTCACACCCGGCTGTGGAATCGATCACTTGATCAATCCGAGGCAGCGGGAATGGATCCTTAGGACATGCCTTGTTCAAGTTTGTGTAATCAATACACATACGCCACACAATGGCCACATTTGGGTCATTTTTTTTTTTCCACCAGGACCGGGTTAGACAACCAGTCCGGGTGCAGCACTTCCATGATGAACCCAGATGCAAGTAACCTGGCCAGTTCATCACCTATCACCTTTCTCCTCTCATCCGAGAGACGCCGCATAGGTTGCTTCACCGGTTTCATATCCGGTCTGACGAACAAAGAGTGCTCAGCCAACTCCCTCGGAACACCTGGCAGGTCCTGATTTGACCATGCAAAGATATCCCGGTTCTCACGGAGGAAGTGACTGAGCTCGCCTTCCTATTTCTCAGTTAACCCGGTACCAATAATGACGTGTGGTCGGAATGCCGGGTCAACACTGATCTTCTTGGTCTCCTTTGGCACCTCGAAAGTTGCATTCTGCTCCGGGTTAGCCATACCCGGCATGCCGAGTTGTGCGGACTGAGCCAATGCCACCACTTCATGGATCTTCTTCTTCTCTGCAGCGATGATCAGTGACTCGGCTAAGCACGATCCAGCCGAGGCGCACTCCAGTGCACGCTTGTAATCACCCGAGATTGTGATGATGCCGTTAGGACCCGGCATCTTCATCTTGAGGTAACCCACATGAGTGGATATCATGAACTTGGACAGTGCAGGCCTACCGAGTAAAGCATGGTATGGACTTTCGAGGTCCACTACTCAAACTGAATGCTCTCAGTTCGGCAGTTTTCCTTGGTGCCAAACAACACATCAACCCAAACTTTGCCCATAGGTGCACATGAGACACCTGGCACTATACCATGAAAGGTGGTAGAACTCGGCTGCAGCATATTTGCCGAGATACCCATCTTCACCATGGTGTCCCGGTACATAATATTGATAGCACTCCCATTATCAATGAGAACCGGGTGAACCGAACATTAATGGTGGGTCCAAAGAACGTTGGATCCACTACCAATGCATAACCTCCCGGAGTCGGCATAACTCGGGGATGATCCCTTCTGCTCCAAACGATCTCTTGCTCGGACCAGTGCAAATACTTCGGCACTGCCGGCATAACTGCGTTCACCTCCAGTGCACACCGATGCAAGCTTTTCTTGTCAGTTGGCTCAGTCACAAAGACCACATAGCTCTGATGAGCTTCTCTGTAGTCTCCCTGAGGATACTCTCCGTGCCTGCTGGGACCAGCATTGTTGTTGTTCCCTCCGACATTTACTTGATTCACAGGTTTCGGAGTAGGAGGCCTCTGTGCCGGTGTATTCACTGGAATTGTGTTTGCTCCAGTGAGGGGTACTGCTTGCCTCGGTTGAGGATACGTCATTGGAGGCCTCTGAGGTGCTCCCATCTGATTTCCTCCGGAACCTCCACCTTCTTTCAAGGTGCGCTGATACCAGCCGCACTGCCGAGTTGTATGGTTTGCTGGCCTGCGAATGTCCTGGGTGTGGAAACTGCAAGGCCCATCCAACATAGCCTCATAAGTTAATGATGGCTTCTGGTCACCCCATGGCCTCTTCCCTTCTTGATTCTGGCCCCATGCTGGACCATTGAACTTCGGACGCTGGCTGTTACCGGCATCTGGCTGATCTTGTTCACTGCTGCAACCTGGTTTGAACCATATCGGTAATCCGGCTCTCTCCTCTTGTTTCCGAAGTCCTGGCGATCATTCTGCCTGACTGGCCCGAGTCTGTTATTCACCGGGTATCTTCTACTCGGTTCAACCGAGTTCAGCAAGGGCTGCATCAGATCTCCCAGTGCATAGCTATCCGCAATCCGGATTGTCTCGGCCAGGGTGGCCGGCATTTCCCTCTGCAACTTCTGCCAGAGCATGGAGACGTGTCGGCACCCCTGGGCAAACCAAGATATGGCATGTGCCTCTACAACTCCTTCACAGGAATTGCGAATAGTACTCCACCGGGTTAAGTAATCCCGGTCAGTTTCATTATCCCTCTGCTTGCACATCGCAAGCTGCTGAGGACGATTCGGTCTCTTGTACGTGCTGGAGAAGTTGCTAACAAATGCCTCTTCAAAGTCTAGCCAGCAATCAACACTGCCTTCTCGCAGGTTGTTTAGCCAGATCCGGGCTGGCCCTTCCAACATCTGCGGGATATACCTCACCACCCAACGACGGTTTCCTCCCGCGATATGTACTGCCGTCACATAATCTGTCAGCCAGTCCTCCGACTTAGTGCTGCCGTCATATGTTTTTGCACCTCGGTTCAACTGAAAGTGTCGCACCGGTGGCTCCCTCATGATCCGAGGTCCAAAACATGCAGGTCCAGGTGGACCTTGCTCTTCCAGCATCTTGGACATATAGATTCTGTCCAACTTGTAGCGTGCGTCATTTGGTGACAACTGGCGAGCTCCCAACCGAGATCCCAGTGCACCATCATATCTCGGATACCCAGCTTTCTCCATAGTCGAGTAACCATCATCATAACGATTAACCACCTGTTCAACAATTTGTGGCTGCTGGACATGCCCGACATTTTGCTGCTGCTGGTGAGCGAGATTTTGCGTCGGATACCGAGGTGGATAACCTCGGCCAGCTGAGTTAACTATCCCGGCACCTGGACCGCCTTGACCGGGATGGCTTCTACCCTGGCCGGCACTACCTTGCCCAACCACCTGTTTTTCGGCACGCGCCGGATGATACACCTGCATCTTTTTGCTCTTACCGGAGTTTACACTCCGGTCACGATCTGCACTGACATGCGGTGAAGAAGCCTGCCCCTTAGATCCACTAGCTCCCCTAGCCGAGTGAACAACATCGGACCCACCTGCAACTGTGTTGGCCTTGCGATAGGCCTCATTCTGCCGGGTAGCCACAACTACCAGCTCATTAACTCGGTCTTGCTGCCTGCGGAGAGCTTCTCCGGATAAGCCAGACAACTCGGCTTTTGCTGCCTCGGCAGCTCTAAGAGTTTTAGCAGGGGAACTATACATCGGTTTTTCGACCGATAAGGCACTAGGAGTTTTGCTGAAGCTAGATCTACCATCTCTAGCAATCTCGGCATTGAGGTTTTTACCCCTCTTGCGCACATCCTCTACTCGACTAGGGCGAGCAGCTACCGGGGTAAAACCATGTGCTAGGTTATACTCATGGACAGTTATCCCGAACTCTCTCCGTACCTCGGCCATCTCCAGAGCCTCCTGAAGCAAGCTCTGACGCCGTGCCTCCAACTCTGCATCTGATTGGGCGGCATCTGTACCGGCAACTACAGGCACAGCCAGCTTCTCGATTATCTCCTCGAGATGACCCGTCCTAACCGGAACATCGAATGTACCGGCCTGATCTCGGAGGTTCTCCTCCTCTCCAGCGGCACTTTCGCCGATCTGGTGGCCTTGGGAGCAGGATTACCGGCATCTCCTTTGCCGGGTTCTCCTCTACCAGCACCACCTGTCGTGGGTTTGTCACGTCAGGTGTCATAGATGACTTCGTAGGTGTGAGATTACGCGAGTCAAGCATCTCCGAGCTTGGGATTGCAGGAACAAAGATCAACACAGATTTACCCAGGTTCGGCCCCCTCAATGTGAGGTAAAAGACCTACTTCCTGCCTACCCTAGATTGGTATTGATATGATAATCGAGGTATTACAATGGAGGCGATCCGATCTGGTACTCGCCGTATGAACTAGGGTTTAGGGCTTGATAGCTTGACCCGTTCTAAGTCCTGCGAGTCCTCTTTATATACACAGAGGCTCGCTAGGTTACAAAGGAAACTTTCCCACAAGGAATATGTCCACAGAGGCCTACTCGGAGACTACTTGGTCTTCACGTCCTCCGGGATATGTCTTCTAGAACTTTCCCCTTATGGCGGTTCAATATTGGGCTTGCTCCCAAGTGGGCCTTTGTCCGTGCGAGTAAAGTAAGTCGCACTGGGCCGCGGGTTAATCCAGAAAGTATTCCCCCGACATTAGCCCCCAAGATTGGTTAGGACTTCACGGTGAGGATCCCCTGGTCACTTGAGGTAGTTGTTGAGCCGCATTGTGAGCGTTCTGACCAATCTCTGACTGATGTGATTCAGAGCGCGACTTATCTTGCGACTCATCCCCGCTTCTGGAGATATTCTGTTCCCTTTACTTGCGGACCGTTGCTTGTTTTGCGGGCGCAAATTGTGCCGTTGGTTGCGAGCGCAGATTGTGCCGTTAGTTACGGGCCCCTTCAGTTATAAGCTGCGGCCACCTAGGTCATTATCCATTTGCCCTTGCAATCTCCTCATCCCTAGCCGCGCCGTCTTCTTCCTCGACCCGAGCCTAGTTCCCCAATCCATCTCCTTCGCAATGGCGCCCAAGGCGAAGCCATCTGACGATAAGCGCAAGATCTCCTGCAACTGGGAAGGATCCTGGGTAACGGAGGAAACTCTTGCAGATCTGGCCGAAGCTGGCTTCTTGCCGCCGAAGGAGGACGGCGTCTGGCGGGCGCCAGGCGATGAAATCGAGCCGCGCCCCAAGCCCAACGAGCTGGTGATGTTCGTGGAGCACGTGGAGCGTGGATTCACGCCGCCAGGTTCTCCCTTCTTCCGCAATTTGCTGCAACGCCTAGGCCTCCGTCTTCACGACATCGGGCCCAACTCAATGCTCCAGGTGAGCTTTCATGTGTTGTGCGAGGACTATCTTGGCATAGCCCCCAACATCGATCTGTGGCTGGCCTCTTTCACCTGCAACAGCCAACTTGTCTCCAAGGGTGGCGCCTATGTTCAGGTCGGCGCCATCTCTCTTCAACGCCATCGAAACTCTGTTCTTCCCAAGCTAGCCTGGCGAATCGACCCAGGGCTTGGCAAAAATCTTTCTTCTATTGCCAAGATACTTCACCGGAGGGCGAAACTCGCCTTCCCTCCTGGTCTAACACCCTCTTCGTGCCTACCGAGGCACTGAAATCAAAACCCCGCGACTCGGCCATGCCCTTCATCAATGAGTCGCTGATCAAGGTCCGCGCCTTAATAGGTCATGGTCTTACTGGCCTTGATCTTCTCTCTTGCTGGACCAAATGGCGCATTCAGCCCGTGAGTCCACGACAGCGATCCTTCTTGAGTGCACAGGCACTCTGCTGACGTTGATCGTATCAAGGCTTCGGACTGGAGGCCTGAGGATTGGGTGGAATTTGTCGCCCGCGTGACTGAGGAGAAGGACATTCCTTCGACAAGGTGGGGCTTGCCCCTTTCAGTGTTAACAACAAGCCTTTTGAGGTAACTCCTCTTCTCTGTCTTTTCGCCTTCGTAGTTGAGTCGCATTCCTTTTCTTAATACTGCAACTTATATCTTCCTGATCCAGGCTGATGAGAACTACTGGTCGCTACCTGCGACCGTCTCCGGCACTGCTGCTCCAAGCGTGCCGCACGAAAGAAGTTGCTGCCCACTCTAGAGGGCAGCGAAACTGCTGATATCCCTTCTGTCGCCTCTGCGGCCTCAGAGGATGAAGAGACTGAACTGGACGAGGATGACAGTCCAGTGCCAGCCGCGAGCTCTGCGGCCGCGGCGGACCAACTCCCCGTAGAGCCTCCAAGAGGCTATCTCGTGAGGAGCCAGAGGTTGATGCTCTGGAAAACCCTGAGGCCACGAAGCGTCGCAAGCCTGCTACGGGCGCGACCTCTTTGCGGCCAGCGTGTGTTCAAAGCCACCGCCTCGGCTGAAGAAGACATGGGTCCCCACTCTGGTAATTTCTGTTGTCTTGTCATCTTGAATGCTTATTCTTTTTCCTCTACTGACACGCAAAACTTCTGCTCGTAGATTCTGGGACCCAAGGCCTGTCCTCACCGTCAAGCGGTGAACTTATGGCCTTTGTGAAGATGGCTCCAGAGTTAGTGACTTTTCCCTGTGCTTATAATACTTTTATTCTGGCTTATGTGCTTCTTCTTCACACAATGCCCTTGCTTTTTGCAGAAGTGCGGCTAAACCCGCGCTGAGCCTGAATTGTTTCCGAAACCGCGGTTGAGCCGCGTTATCACCTGCGGCTCATACCGCCATGGTAGAGGGCGTGGCCACCACTGATGACTTGGCCACGGTCCCTGTTCTTGACACAGCCACCCAAGAGGTGGCTCTGGAGGATAGAACGGATCCCCTTATGATCCAGGACGTGGAGAAGGTCAACCCCTCCTCCATAGATGTAATGGCCAAGGATGCTGATGCGCCAGTGATTGAGTCGCCAATTTGCATACTGAGGTTGCTTTTTCCTCCTCCACAAGCCGCGCTGAGAGACTGTCAGAGGCTATCATTGCCTCAAATGACAAGCAAGCCATGGAGCTCCGCAAGGCACTGTCTGACCTGTCTGCGGCTTATAAGGTAAACTTCTATCTCCAGTTATCTGTCTCTAGCCCCCAAGGATCAAGTTTCTTCTTTGACTGTAAAGGGAGACTTGATGCTTCTCTTTTAGCTGTTGATATACTTACTAACTGATGTACCTTTGTAGGAGGAACTAAGCTCCATAACACTGCCAAACTTGCCTTGGAAAAGCAGCTGGGGGATACTCCCTCTGAACTGGAGAGGCTGCGCGAGCTCCTTGGCCAGCGTGACGCTGAGCTGAAGAAGAGGGAAACCAGGATGGGCGAGCTATCTGATGAAAGCTTCAAGTTATCTGAGCAAGCCAAAGCCACCGAGCTGCGGCTTAAAACTGTTGAAGAGAAGTTCCAAGAGAGGGTCCAGCAGCTGGACCTCCAAGTCAGTGCTCAGAAAGACGCCATTGCTGATGCCAACGAGGACGCAAGGCTTAAGGCTGTTTCCATTGGCGAGCTTGAGAAAAAGTTGAAGAAAGTTTCTGATGCCCATAACCTTGTCCACGCCAAAGTGTGCATCATGACTCAAGAGTTAACTGGTATGTGTTGCGACTCATATCTGCATCTGTTTTCTCTACTATCTTTGCCTGTATGTTGTAGAGCTGACGGAGACATGCCTCGATGTAGGTGAAGATGCCAAGGAGCAGCGCGGCAGTACTCAAGAACAGCTGGAGTATATCCGCGATTTTTCGCGAAGAACTTGTGATGCCATGAAATCACTGTCTAAGTGCCTGCTGCCGACCAAGCCAGTCCCCGGTGATTCTGAAGGGCTGCTAAAAAGACTGCTTAGGGCGCCTCAGTTCTTTTTGGACTGGAAGGAGTCCTCAGCTCGCACCGGCGCGGCTCATGTTCTTGCTTTGGCCAAGACATACTATCCTTCTTTTGATGCTGCCAAGGTTGCAAAAGGTAGGCCCTCGAAGAAGGTGGATGGCACCGAACTGACGGCCTCAGAATATGCGGCGACTTGGAAGGATATGCGCGGCCACGCGACTGACTGGTGGAGGGGATAGATCTTGCGACCTATATGGGCAAGTATAATGCAGATGGAAGCAGATGGGAGAAGTTACCCGCTCCGTCATCCAGTGCGGTGATTCCGCAGGAAAAGAACCCCTCTCCAGGCGTATCCAGCTCTGCAGCCCCCAAGCCCGCGACTGAAGAGCCCTCCAGCGAGCCTGCGATTGCTCCTTCTGGCAAGCTTGGTAAGCCGCCTGTTCCTCCTTCCCACCGGCCAAAAGCTGCGCACAAGTGAAGAAGAGAAAACAATGGTTTGTGATCTTGGCCCTTAGCGGCCTGTAATAATTGTTAGAATTTATGTGTCATAAGACAATATTATGGTTTGCTTAAGTACTCTTAGCAGTACATGTTTCGACCAATAGGCTGGTCCTTATGATTTGTCTCGGTTTTTCCTCACTTAGGCCCTTGCGCGGCTCAGTATTTCCCAGGTAAAAAGTGCGTGTTCAGGGTCGAGAGCGGCCATGATAGGCAATCAAACTCGATTGACGCCGCACCCCCAGTACTTTGGCCGCATAGTGCAAGTCGCATCCAAGAGAGGTTGAGTATAATCACGATAAATGCCACTTGTTTGGCGATCCCAAGGAATAGGCCGCGCTAAAAAGCTGCCGCACCCCCAAGGGACCAATGATTAAAAAATAAAAGACTCAAGCTCAATTGGTAGTTTGAGATGCTTTATTTCAGAATCATTATATGATACATAGGGTCGGTCGCGCCTAGGTGGCGACCAGAAGTGATGCTTGGGTCGGTTGCGCCTAGGTGGCAACCAGAGATGTTACATGGGTCGGTCGCGCCTGAGTGGCGACCAGAATTGGGTCGATCGCGCCTAGGTGGCGATCAGAATGTTACATTGGGTCGGTCGCGCCTGAGTGGCGACCAGAATGGGTCGATCGCGCCTAGGTGGCGATCAGAATTGTTACATTGGGTCGGTCGCGCCTGAGTGGCGACCAGAATGGGTCGATCGCGCCTAGGTGGCGATCAGAATTGAAGTTTTTTAGCCCTGAGTGGCCAGCTTGATGATGTAAACTCTTAATAATTGCTGATGGCAACTCGCGATGCCTGGGATGTGTCCTTATTGGCAATGGCTTGTAGCCTTTGACTTCCTTGCCTCCCTTGCGGCCGTAATCTGAAGTCGCAAGTCAGGCAGGTGCCTTTAGCCTTCACGATGTCATCAAAATTCTCCTGCGACTCGCGCATGGGCGCGCTCTCTGCGATGCAAGCTGCTCTGGCCATGGCCTTGTCGCCTCTTCGCATTCTTGAGCTATTCTTTTGTCGCCATTGATGGTGATGACTCCCCTAGGGCCTGGTATTTTAAGCTTTAGGTACACATAGCACGGCCTAGCCATAAACTTTGCGAATGCTTCTCTGCCAAACAGCGCATGATATGGGCTCTGGAAATCTACAACCTCGAACCAAATGTACTCGCTCCTGAAGTTGCTTTGTGTCCCAAAGGCGACCTCCAAGTTGATTCGCCCCAATGGCTGAGCTGATATGCCTGGCACAACACCGTGAAACGTTGTTCTTGATGGGTATAGCTGCTTTTCTTGGAGGTTCATTCTTTTGAAGGTTTCATAGTATAATATATTGATGCTGCTGCCTCCATCCATCAGTACTTTGCTCAACTTGTACCCTGCGACTTGAGGAGCAACCACCAGCGCGAGTTTTCCTCTTCATTTATTTCTCCTGGGTGATCCTCGCGGCTCCAAACCACTGGCTGCTCGGACCACTTTAGCCACTGTGGGACGGCTGGTACTATGGCATTAACAGCCTGATTGCGTCGTCGCAGCTTTTGTTCCCTCCTTGAAGTATTCACCAATGGTATGATACTGACCAACTGTTTTGGGAACTGTGGCTGATCTGGCTGCGGATTTGGGACGGCGTTGTTGCTGTTATTGCCTCCGCCGTGGTTACCCCCTCGTTGTTTTGATGATTGTTTGTGTTGAGTGGTTGTCCATCCTTCCACTTTTTGTAATGATAACACTGTGCCTTCGTGTGGTTGGGTGGTTTCCCATCTTTTCCTATATGGATGTCGCAGGGGCGGTTGAAAACCTCTTCCAAATTAACTGGGTGAAAATTCCTTCCTCTGCCGCTGCTTTGTTTGTAACGAGTGTTCGTATTTGCGACTAACCCTGAGTTTCCTTCCTCGTTTTTGCGCTTGTTATAACTCGCATTGGCATTGCTAGCTTGCTGTTGTTGAGGCTTGCTACTGGCCTTCTTTCCCTTGCCAGTGTTTTCCTCTTCCTCCCCATCAGATGCGTCCCTGGTTTTATCCGAGCTAGCATACTTGTTGGCCGCCGCCATTACCTCGCTTAGGCTCTTGACTTTATCCTTCATGCGACCTAGTTTGTGGACTAGCGGCTCAAATTTGCAATTCTTCTCCATGACAAGGACTGCTGAACTGGGTGGTATGTTATCGAGGAATGTATGATCTCGGCGACCCTTCTCATCCAGTGGCGACTCGACTCGCCTTCCTTCTGTACACAACGCTCAAGGTCCTCTATGCTGCAGAGTCGCTTGCATGTTCCTTGGAAATTCTTGATAAAAGCTTCCTTCATCTCATCCCAAGAGTTTATTGAATTTGGTGGCAAATTCTGCAGCCATATGTGAGCTGCGCCTTCTAACATCATGTTTAGGTAACGTGCGCAGATCTCTTCGGATGCGTTTAGGATGCTCATGCCCATCTCGTAATTGTTGAGCCAAGTGACAGGGTCCATGCTTGCGTTGTAGTTGGCGACCTTGCGAGGTCCTTTAAAATCCGCAGGAAACGGTTCAGACCTGATTTTTTCGCTGAAGCAGACCGGGCCTTTGAGTCGCGACGATAGATTGGACGAAGCTGGTCTTCCTACTTGATTAGTCGCTGCGCGCGGCTGCATAATCTCTACGGGTTGAACTTGCTGAGGTTGATTCTGAGCCGCAGGTTGATCTTCCCTTTGTCGCCTAGCCGAACTTGAAGTCGCAACGTGCGGCGACTCCGCGTGGATGCTTCTTTCTGCCGTCGCTCTGCTATTGTAGGGAGTGGAGTGCAGCCGCCCTGCGTGTTCGGACATGTTTGCATGCTGTATTACTGCTGTGCTCAGCATCTCAATGGCGCGTCTCGCCTCTCTGTCTATTGGTGCGTTTCCTGCTGGTGCTAATCTGGCCAAGATGTTCGTAGCCGCAAAGAGATTCTCTACCGGGCTAACATAATGTCCTTGCGGTGTGTGGAACCTTTGAGGCTGCTGTGGCGACTGCTGAACAAAGGTTGGCTGTGGCAGTGGCGGGGGCATCATGGTCCTGTTGTTAGCCTGCACTATGGCCCTGGCGCGGCTAACGGGGCCACTGACCGCATAACCATGGCAGATGGTGCCACGTGTGTGGGCACCGCGACTGAAGGTTGTGCGACCCCTGACCATGCGAGCGGGTGCGCTGTATTGGTGGCGACTGATGGGGTCGCAATTGCTGGTTCAGGCGATGGGAACAACTCCGTAGGGTTTACTTTTCCTGGCTGCAGGCGACTTGCGTGGCGTCTGTGTGGCAAGGTAGCCTGTATTCCTTGCAGAGTATTGGTTTCCTCGATGAGTCGCAGCTGCTCTTGTTGGAGGCGCTGTTCCTCTCGCGCCAGCCTGGCTCTCTCATCCGCGATTCTCTGGACTTCATCATATAGCCCGATCCTGGTAGCCTCCAGTTCTGTTACCCTAGCAGCCGCATTAACCGCAGATATCGGTTTATGCAGCACGCTTCCTTGTGGCGGTGTGACCGATGCATTGGGGGCTACCCTTGACCCTGATTCCGCAGGAGCGACTCCAGGTGGAGTTTCTCTGTTTGTGACTCCTGAGGCCGCGACTCCTGGCGTCATCGCGGCGGATACCGCGACTCCAGATGCGTCTAGCGCGGCTTGTTCTGTTGCTTCCGGTGGTGTGGGGGCTAAGCTGCCTGGTGGCATGCCCAGCCCTTCGTCCGCTTCTATGGTCCTGTAGACCCCTTCAACATGCCGATCTTCTACAGAGGGCGAGCCACTATCCACAGGGCCTTCGCATAGCCTTTTCTCAAGGACATACTCAATGGATTTGCCTTCTTCGTCTTCAAGAGGCAGCGACTCGTAGTTGATAGATTCTTCTTCTTGGTCCACTGTTACCACGACTCCTTCCTCTGAGTCGCCATGTTGCGATGGATCCTCTGACTCGCCGCCAATGAAGCCGACAAAGACGTTGATGGACCCAAAGGGGATGACGTGGCCGGTCTCCAAGTAATCTGCTTCCGGTCCCCAGCTTGAATCGTCGATGAGGGGTGTGCCATCGACCGTGATGATACGGCCAACAACAAGATCTTCCGCTCCCTTCATGGATCCTGCGCGGAACGTGACGCTCTTGACCGCAGGCCCCACGGTGGGCGCCAACTGTCGTGGGTTTGTCACGTCAGGTGTCATAGATGACTTCATAGGTGTGGGATTACGCGAGTCAAGCATCTCCGAGCTTGGGATCGCAGGAACAAAGATCAACACAGATTTACCCAGGTTCGGCCCCCTCAATGTGAGGTAAAATACCTACTTCCTGCCTACCCTAGATTGGTATTGATATGATAATCGAGGTGTTACAATGGAGGCGATTCGATCTGGTACTCGCCGTATGAACTAGGGTTTAGGGCTTGATAGCTTGACCCGTTCTAAGTCCTGCGAGTCCTCTTTATATACACAGAGGCTCGCTAGGTTACAAAGGAAACTTTCCCCACAAGGAATATGTCCACAGAGGCCTACTCGGAGACTACTTGGTCTTCACGTCCTCCGGGATATGTCTTCTGGAACTTTCCCCTTATGGCGGTTCAATATTGGGCTTGCTCCCAAGTGGGCCTTTGTCCGTGCGAGTTAAGTAAGCCGCACTGGGCCGCGGGTTAATCCAGAAAGTATTCCCCCAACACCACCCGCAGTGCCGGTCATCATGACCTCTGCGTAGCTCCCGGGGCGAGCGCTACGCCGACCGCGAGCCGCACAGATAGCAGGAGGATCCTCCGCCACAAGCACCTGCTCGGGGTACTTGCAGACAACCTCGGTGGCGACGTAGGTCACAAAGGTGCCGAAGCTGATGAGGCAGCCGTTCGTCGGGAACGGCCTGCTGCCGAAGCATCCTGCGTTGTCGCTGATGAAGTTCAGCGCGCCAAGCTTGCAGACGAGCCCGCAAACGACGCGCTCGCCGGAGTTGATGATGGAGCCTGCCCGGAATGTCACACCAGCCAGCGCCGCTGCTTGCCCCACGGTGGGCGCCAACTGTCGTGGTGGTATCACGGCAGATGCCATAGGATGGCTAAAGTGTGGGGCCGATGGACGCTGGTGGAATCCGGGAGAGGGCTAGCGTGCTAAGAAGCACACACGAAGAACACACAAGCACACCAAGATCTACCCAGGTTCGGGGCCCTCGTGAGGAGGTAAAACCCCTACTCCTGCCTGTCTCTCTGTATATATCTCGATATCACAAATACAAGCTTGCTCCTCGAGCTGTATCACACGAAGATGGGAAGAACACAAGGTAGAAGATGAAGCTACGTGGAGAAGTGTATCTCCGGGCATCGTCCCTCACGCAGGAGGGGGTAAGGGCACATATATAGGCTAAACCGGGTTACCGAAATACCCCTCCACATGCAACGGTCACCTCTCCATACCGGCACTGCAGATACACACGCCTGCACGTCATGATTGTCTCTGCATAGTGGGCAGGACGTGGCTTGCCCATGTCATGTCCCATGTCTCTGCTCCAAAGTACGCCCGAGGTCAGCGACAAGACAGGGCCTGCCCATGCCTCTGCCTCGCAGTCTGTTCCCGGATAATCCGGAGTCAGTGGTGGAATGATGGCCTGCCATCTCGGTCTCCTGCACGCCCCCGTGCCAGGCGCTTCCGTGTCAGGCGCTCCCGTGCCAGACGGGATATGACAGGAGCATTGACCTCTGCCCGACACTAGAATGATCCAGCATGGATATGCCGGATCCACCTTCCTCAAATATCTTTCCCTGCACACAAGAAAATACACAAGTTACCGACACACATATGTCGGTTATGTTATCTCGGATCCTTATCTCGGATCCCTTGTCTCGGTCGACACATGCCGGCTGTCACCAGCATGGTATCTCGGTTCCTTCCGGACTGGGGTATCTCGGTGCGCCTATGTCGGTTTGCACCTGCAGCCCATTCTGAAGCCTAGGTAAGCCGGTATTACTGTAGCTTGGCCCACACTTGGGCATAGCTTTTACCTCACCATGACCCTACCCGGGGGTAGCCCCCCGACAGCTGATAAGATTCTCGTCCAAAAATAGCGTGCATTAATATGAGAGACAATATAAAAGGACTACGGTATGACTTGTACCTTGCAACTTAGAGAGTGAGAGAGACTAGACAATACTTCATACAAACACCACATCTAGCCAAGATGAAGACTACGAAGACACTTGTGTTGACTCTTGCCTTCTCATAATAGCTTCAGGTATTATTCCTAAGATAGATTGTTTCATCAGCTCGACCAACAAGCCATAGCATGATGTGTGGCTTCTTTACTTTGTTCATGGTAATACTTTTGCAGAGACTATGGTGGAAGCCACGCCGGTGTTTGGCACTAAAATATGCGCATGAGCAATTAAACCGACGCCTGTACCGTGTGATCGTCCAAGTTGCTTGCACGTTTGTCGTCAGGCTCTTCATCTTCACCCTGGGAGCACATGGACTGCTGAGTGAACTGCCCGAGGTTGCGAGTGCAATGTGTGTGACTTCACACATATGAGACCGACACTAGATTAAAACTAGGTACTAGTGGAATTTTGCGCGGCGTCACGCCGCGTTTTTGTTAGTTTGTATTTTTTTTTATAATTTTGAATTGTTTAAATATGTTTGTATTTTGGCATTAATAAGTATCGTTTATTTTTGTGAGCATGTCCATATATTTTGTAGTACATCCAATATTCTAGCAATTTGAAATATCCAAATATACTTATATTTTCCAAATAATATTTAATTTAAGTACGTAGTTAGTGCTAATGCATATTTTTTGGATTCGAGTTCACAATTCGGGAAAGTTCATTTATATTGCATCTTAATATTGACCATTTTGAATTGTTGAAATATGTTTTGTGTTTTGCCATACATAGTTAGTGTTGATTTTTTCCGAGCATTTTTTATATAGTTTAGAGAATATCCGAATATTTAGCAAATTGAAGTATTTAAATATGTTTCTATGTTGCCATGAATTCATAACTGTAATTAGAGAAAATGTGTTACAATTATATCCAAATGTTGACCAATTTTTTTTAAATGCTAGGGTAATTTCAAATACTTAGCAAATTTAAATGTTTGATTATGTTTATATGTTGGCATAAATAATTAATTTAGCTTCGTAATCACAAGATGTGCATTATATGAGCATTTCGTAAAGTCAATATATAATTTGAGGAATTGCATCCGAATTTCATATTTAGAGGAAGTTAATTTAGTTTTTTTGCCAATATTTTGCTTAATTGAAATGGTCAATTAGAGTCCATAATCATAGGGAATACGTAGTGTGAGCATTTGTTAAATTCAACTCTACATGATTATGGGGAGTGCATTTGGTTTTTCTTCAAATATTCACCAATTCAAAATGTTCGAATATTTTTTTTTCCTGTAAATAGTTGGCATTTTTTTGTGTGTGAGCATGTTGATATATTTTAGAGTATCTTCAATTTTATAAGCAATTTGAAATGTTCAAAAATTATTAATTTTAAATTTAAGTCTATAATGGGTGGAAATGCACATTTATTCATTTGGATTCCATAGCTAGAGTAGTTTTTTAAATTCAACTCCATATAATTGGAGCAAATGTATATGGAATTTTTCTAAATTTTTACCAAATTGAGATGTGTAAATATGTTTTTTTTGTTTTGCTATAATTAATTAGCATTTATTTTTGTGATATTTGTGAATTATTTTTTATAATTTTGAATTGTTTAAATATGTTTGTATTTTGGCATTAATAAGTATCATTTATTTTTGTGAGCATGTCTACATATTTTGTAGTACGTCCAATATTCTAGCAATTTGAAATATCCAAATATACTTCTATTTTCCAAAAATATATTTAATTTAAGTACGTAGTTAGTGCTAATGCGTATTTTTTGGATTCAAGTCCACAATTCGGAAAAGTTCATTTATATTGCATCTTAATATTGACCATTTTGAATTGTTGAAATATGTTTTGTGTTTTGCCATACATAGCTAGCGTTGATTTTTTCTGAGCATTTTTCACATAGTTTAGAAAATATCCGAATATTTAGCAAATTGAATTATTTAAATATGTTTCTATGTTGCCATGAATTCTTAACTGTAATTAGAGAAAATGTGTTAGAATTATATCCAAATGTTGACCAATTTTTTTTAAATGCTAGGGTAATTTCAAATACTTAGCAAATGTAAATGTTTGATTATGTTGATATGTTGGCATAAATAATTAATTTAGCTTCGTAATCACAAGATGTGCATTATATGAGCATTTAGTAAAGTCAATATATAATTTGAGGAATTGCATCTGAATTTCATATTTACAGGAAGTTAATTTAGTTTTTTTGCCAGTATTTTGCTTAATTGAAATGTTCAATTAGAGTTCACAATCAAAGATAATACGTAGTGTGAGCATTTGTTAAATTCAACTCTACATAATTATGGGGAGTGCATTTGGTTTTTCTTCAAATATTCACCAATTCAAAATGTTCCAATTTTTTTCTGTAAATAGTTGGCATTTTTTGTGTGAACATGTTGATATATTTTAGAGTATCTCCAATTTTTTAAGCAATTTGTAATGTTCAAAAATTATTAATTTCAAATTTAAGTCTATAATGGGTGGAAATGCACATTTATTCATTTGGATTCCATAGCTAGAGATTTTTTTTAAATTCAACTCCATATAATTGGAGCAAGTGTATATGGAATTTTTCCAAATTTTTACCAAATTGAGATGTGTAAATATGTTTTTATTTTGCTATAATTAATTAGCATTTATTTTTGTGATCTTTGTGAATTATTTTTCATATTTTTCCGGTGGAAAGATTTGAAGTTGTTGATTTTACAGTATTTATCAATTTCTGGAATTTATCTAAATAATATGGGGCCCACATGTAAGGAATTTAGCATTTTGACATACATAGTTAGCGTTGATTTTTCTGAGCATTTTTCATATAGTTTAGAAAATATCCGAATATTTAGCAAATTGAAGTATTTAAATATGTTTCTATGTTGCCATGAATTCTTAACTGTAATTAGAGAAAATGTGTTAGAATTATATCCAAATGTTGACCAATTTTTTTTTAAATGCTAGGGTAATTTCAAATACTTAGCAAATGTAAAAGTTTGATTATGTTGATATGTTGGCATAAATAATTAATTTAGCTTCGTAATCACAAGATGTGCATTATATGAGCATTTAGTAAAGTCAATATATAATTTGAGGAATTGCATCTGAATTTCATATTTACAGGAAGTTAATTTAGTTTTTTTGCCAATATTTTGCTTAATTGAAATGTTCAATTAGAGTTCAAAATCAGAGGGAATACGTAGTGTGAGCATTTGTTAAATTCAACTCTACGTAATTATGGGGAGTGCATTTGGTTTTTCTTCAAATATTCACCAATTCAAAATGTTCCAACTTTTTTTTTCTGTAAATAGTTGGCATTTTTTGTGTGGCATGTTGATATATTTTAGAGTATCTCCAATTTTTTAAGCAATTTGTAATGCTAAAAATTATTAATTTCAAATTTAAGTCTATAATGGGTGGAAATGCACATTTATTCATTTGGATTCCATAGCTAGAGATTTTTTTAAATTCAACTCCATATAATTGGAGCAAGTGTATATGGAATTTTTCCAATTTTGTACCAAATTGAGATGTGTAAATATGTTTTTATTTTGCTATAATTAATTATCATTTATTTTTGTGTTCTTTGTGAATTATTTTTCATATTTTTCCGGTGGAAAGATTTGAAGTTGTTGATTTTACAGTATTTATCAATTTCTGGAATTTATCTAAATAATATGGGGCCCACCTATAAGGAATTTAGCATTTTCTGAAAATCTGTGCGACAAGAAAAAAATCTGACAGTTAGGGCCCACGCTGACGTCGCGATGACGTCAGCAGTGGCCAGGGTTGGCACTACCGCGGCGGCGACGACCACGGCGAGGCCGCGCCACCGCGAGATGGAACGCGTGGGTGGGCGTGCTGGACGCGTATGGGCGCGGGGCAGCCGGAAGCGGCAGCGCCGCTGGCTTTAGGTCGCCGGAGCGTCGCCGGCGGCCCGCGAACGCGGCGGACGGACAGTGATGACGCCAGCATCGATTCCGCCGCGCGCACGGCGTCCCAGCACGCGGCTGTCGGCGAGGAAGGAGATGCGACGACGGCGGAGCCGCCCGTGTTCTTCGATTTGAGCGGCGTGGAGCAGCGCGGTGGCGCGCCGCGTCGGCGGCGCCGGCGAGCTCCGGCTCGCGCGGGAGAGAAGGAGAGGATTGGGATTGTGCGGACGTTTTTGCAGAAAGGCCCCCGATGTTTGCTGAAATTGCACGTTAGTCCTTCGTAGCGGGAAGTTGTGGGTTGCAGAGCTATTTCTCGGCTTGTCAGGTTTTTTTTTGCAAAAGCGGCACGGGGTGCCGCGCGGACCGTCTGATCGCCAGACGACGGCGCGGATCAAAACACTGTTCATATGAACAGTGATGAACAGTCGCCGGATCGCTCACAGCTCGCTAAATCGCTCAGCTTTTATATAGTTAGTAATGTTAGGAAGTTGTATGGCATACACTGTGAGTTATGACAATGAATTCTTATTGAATAAAGTAATGGATATCCTCCATTAAAATTAATAAATCTCGGTTCACTACATTGTATTCGTCAAGATAGAGACCTCCCATGGAACAACAGGATTTCTCCCAACTGAATGTTCATTCCTAACTAAAACAACCTGATTAGACAAACAATATTCGGTGGTGGCGGCTGGTCACTAAGATACAGTGTAAGGAGATGCACAATAGTAGAGGGCAAGTCTTTCTTTTGGCCTTCATGTCATCGAGAGAAGACAGTAAGTCATACACTGTAATATATTTATTGCCATCCTTACAATATTTACTTAATTAAATTGTATTGCGAATTGTTTTAATAAGGGAAGAGATGGAGAAAACAATATTTTCTTATTTTAAGAGATCATCTTGTACCTATGAAAACAAAACATTCTCTTTCTTCATTTTGTCCCCTCCAACTAAAAAATCCAACGTGGCAATGTAAGGGAAGGCTCACCTCACAATTATACATGCCACTAGAACTACCTTGGTCCCGTCTTCCGGAGGTTCGCCGGCGACGACTTCGAAGATGACGGCTTCTCCTTCGGCGCGTAGGGCCTTCGAGGCCCCTTTCTTGAAGAACTTCCGGCTGCTTGCCGTAGCAAGGCTCCTCCGGAGCGATGTCGGCGGCGGCGTGTCTTCAGTGCGTGTCGACGGCAGCAGTGGTCGTCTGTCCCCAGGACTTGGTTGTAATTTCTTGTTTTTCAGGGGGTCTGTACCGGTGTAATTTCTTAATAGATCTTGGCTTTTGTGTCAAAAAAAAAAAGTAACTAGTCCCACACACACACCAGCACTACTTTTTTTCTGTCAGCCAGCTGGTCGTCAAAAGTCTAATGTGTGCAAAACCCTGCTACAAATAATGATTGGACGTGCTCCCTTTAATCACTTTGAGAAATGTCAACTGGGACTCCATTCTCTGTTGGACTTATTCGGACCCTTCTTGGTCAAGACCATTCGGTTCGTCTCGCATCAGTATTTCCCTCGAATCGCGCTAGATCTCTGAGAGCTGATGGTGGAGGTTGGCTGTTCCAATCCTTAGGTTTATGCTACTACGCATATCCTCTCTCCTTGCACCCATTTTTTCGAACACTTAAATGTCCGATAGTAAGGGGGTGTCCCTAGGGGTTGTTACACCTTAATCATAAAGAAAATTATAAAATGTTCACAATGAAATAGCTGTAAAATTCTCGTAGCTTTTCAACGGTATATCATTTGCATTATTACGACAAACGGTTTAAAAACTATGACCAATATAGTGTGCGGTACCAAGTAACAAAGTAGCGAATGGAAGTTCGTAACATTTACCCAGTAGTTCACCACCACATTCGAAGGAGTTAAAGTACTCACTGTTTCAGAGAAAAAATTCTACGCGAAGTAGTATGTACGGGCTCTGGTTGCCTAAATCGACAACCGTCACGTGCAATTGGCAGCCATATGAGTCAAACTGGGCTATCCCATGCCCCACGGGACAACCGAGCACCACAGCCATGTCAATTTTGAGTCGTTCCCGTGTTAGCTCATTTATCTGTTTTTCGTATTTTCAGAATTAATCGAGAACCATATAGAATTTATAAAGTGTTTTTGTAACGTTTGATAAGCGGATTGGAAAATAATGTCCAATAAACATTACGAAAACGAATTAAAAAAATGGGATCAACTATATTGAAAACTGATCTTAAATAGTTAGGGATTTTCATAAACTATCAAAATGAGAAAAATGTGAAATTTTAACATATTTATAACGACATATCACTTGTATCAAACCGATATGGTTTCAAAATAGCACCCAAAAACAATACAAAATGGAGAAACCTGCCAAAACATAGTTTACTAAATTTGCAATTGTTTTAAACTGTATATAATTTGGAAGACCTGTTTCGTAATTTGATGTCATATTGCAACATTATTCCGATAAACTGTTCAAAATAGCACTGCAAACACTGTGCGCAAACCAGAAAATTCAAAGTGTTTGGTTGGAAAATTCACTGTCGCGGCGTGAGAAGGTTCATAAGTGGTTTCAGAAGAGTTATGGTATAAGCCGGACTGGACTTCAACTCGTGCCGGCTTAGTCAGTCGAATCTTATCCGCCTAGCTGGCTGGCTCCATCCTATTAAGTGTGTGAACCGACAACGGCCGCGACGGCGAGATGCAACCTCGCCGGCGGACAACGCCATATCATGTCTCCAGCGCGCATCAACGACTTGAACAAGTATCACCTCCAAGAGAATGGCATGGCATACATTGGAGAAAGGGGTACGGTCAATGGATTGGATACACACGTTAGGCCTTGTTTGGTACTAGAGTATTATAAGGGATTGGTGGGGATAATACTCTAGTGTATTGGGTGAAACCCTAAACTTCACCCAATCCCCTAGTGGATTGGGGATTCAATCCACTAGGTATGGGTAGTGGATTGGGGATTGAGAAAAATGAACTATAGTTTGGGGATTTGTGGAGAAATGTGGGGATAATACCTGTCCAATACACTAGAAACAAACGATGTTTTGGGATATGTGGGGGATTCACGGGTTTGACCGGGATAATCCCCACCAATCCGCTAAAATACACTAGTACCAAACAAGGCCTTAAAGAGAAGAGAACGGGTATTTAAAATACCGTATTTTACTCATGCTTTTCAGCAGAGAGATATAGATTGTGGCCGTGATTTATCCTCAACTATGTAGTGAGAAGAATAATGGTAGGATAAAATACAACTAATTGTTTGGAAAAATTATTCAAAATTGTCAACTGTAAAAGCGAGGAAAATGAAGAAAATAGGAGGAAGAATGACACTACCATTCCTGCTGAAATTGGATCCGCTGAGCTCGGGTTGGAATAGCTGCGCTCTCTGCAGATCGACCTGCCGGCAGCGCGGACGCTACAGGCGTCGCTGGCCGAGCTCCGGGCCGCCGTGCACCTACGCAGTGGCGGCCAGAAATGCGACAGCCTCTCCTACATTCGAAATCGTCGATGACGACATACAGCCTCGCCGGTGGGCAGACGCCATATCCGGGAATCCAGTGCCCATCAACGCCTTGGTCAAGCATCGCCTGCAAGAGCATGGCAGGGCAAGCGTTGGAGATGGACGGGAAGGCCAATGGCTTGGGACTTCGGGGAGAGTCTGACACAATGGTAGAGAATAGAAAGGGATTTTTTTGAAGGCAAGAATAGAAAGGGGAATTTTCTTACTTGCTTCTCCAAACATAGAGAGATGTAGAGATGAGTCTGGCTGGCATGTGTTTTACACTGGTCGGACTATTGACAAAGGTATCTATTATATAATGGTGAAGATTTACCGCTCTAAAGTTAAGATATCTCAATGGCTTAGATTCACCCTCATCCCACGTTTATGACTTAGAGTCATCGTCATCCACGACATGTACGCCTGATTTGAACGATACGAAACTATTGCGTGATGGATTCCCATGACACACGGACAGATTCCCATGACACACGGACAAGCATCCATAGCACACACGTTTTAGACCCTAAATATCCTCATCCAACCCACACGTTCGCAGGCACGATCTGACAATCGATTAAGAGCTCGAACACATGCGACGACGCCATGCGGCCATGACGATCCCATCAAGTAGAAGCCCGGCGGATCGACGACATGATGGCAGCGATGCATACTGGCGTCCATGACGATTCCATCAAGTATCAGCCCGGCCGGCGGATCTACGACATGCCGTTCATGACGATCCCATCAAGTACAATCGATGAAGATGAACTGCTGGCTGTAGCTCGCGTTCTCACGGACAAGACTTTCCAGCGGCCTTTGACTCTGATACAAGTTACACAGCGACGACGACGCCATGACGATCCCATCAAGTACAACACCGGCGGATCGACGGCAAGGCAGCGATGCATGCAGCACGCGCTCATGCCGCATGAACCCGGACTAACCATGATGCGATAGCAACGCAACCAATACAGACCAGCGACGTTACCACGTCCAACGGATCGACAGAAGATAACAGCCACGCCGTCAACTATAGGTAATATCCGGTCGATTACCAACTCCATGTGTGTTTTACATGTAGAGATACATCTTTCTTACTTCTTAGGAACGACCTACAAAGATCTCCTCATCGTGTTCCCCAACAGCACTAGCTGAATCTTTATTTCCATGTCCAGCACGTATATTCCAACACATAGATTATCTCACGATTGTTGATTTAGAAGAGCAGGACGTGCAGCGGATCTTTGAGAAGATTTGGTGGCCAACGTCTTCTGCGAGGCTGAATTTTCTGCCATGCGAGCAGTAGCAGATTCGCCGTGATTTCTGTCAAAATTGTAGCATGAGAGCGGAGTAGAATCGTTCCGCTTCCGCAGGTCGTCGGAATAGACCTCTGTTCGGCGGCGCATACCAGGAGGAGGTGCTAATATGGCCGTACCTTGGCAGCCTCGCACGCCACATCCGACACCAGCTAAGGTCGGGAAGAAATCGATGAAACTGGTGGTGGACTGTTTTTTCAAATTGATCGAAGAATTGCATCCTCACGTCCTGAAGCACCTTTGCCAAGATGGAACTGGACGGTAGCAGGCGGGCTGCCGTCCGCGGCGAACTCCAGCGGCCTCAACTCAGCGAGGAAACCGAGCCTCATGTCGTTCTCGCCGACGTTGATGCCGTACATATGGCTCCAAAGAATTTCTCCTCCCGGAGCATGGAGGTCCGATTAGAGTTCTTAAAATCCAGGAGTTACTCTCAGTAGGTGCAACAATTTGGTAGCTAACTGAATCCGAAGACAATGAGATGGCAGGATGATGCCTAGATGAAACAGCGATTAACTGGACCTAGAAACATGGATGTTTACATTGCTTTTGACCTTCGTTGCATGAAATTGGTTGACAATCATACTGCAGTGCCCTGTTTGTCGGAATATTTGGGAAGTACACGCTTTTCCTTTTTATCTTTTTTGCATGGATATTTTATTGTTGATTTGTTATGCAAGAAAATTTGTAAATAGATGCAAGTACCTATTGTTTATTTCTAATGTTTTCTACATTCTTATGGCTTGGTATGTTGAACAGAAAATTTGTTTGAACAGATTTGTGTGGGGTGCAAACATTCTGCATGTTCTATATTTGTTTTATTCACTCTTTCAATGTTGCCATTGGATTTTCTGTCAACCATATTATGGCTTGGTATGTTGAACAGAAAATTTGTTTGCGTGCAGATAGCTGAATGATCATCAGATTTCTCCTACTTCAGCTTGAACTCTATCCTAGAAAAACAACTAAAGCTTACAGCCTCAGTTCAACATGTATTTATATATTCCATTTGTTCTTCCTTTTTGCAGGTGCCAGATCCTTCCAGAGTTCTAGATAATGATTTGTGGAATGCATGGCAATAAAGTGTCAGTAAAATCTTTTGGGAGGATGTCAGGTAGATTTTGTGTCTTGCTTTCATTTTGATTGCTCAAAACAATTGGTCAGTTGTTCATAGATGTTTAGCTTAACAGTAATATACATGCTTATTGGTACCGAGCTCTCCCGTGAACACAGAAAAGGTTCATTCTGAAATTCTTACCTTTCATTGAAAGTATCAAGCAGAAAATCATCATTATTTGAATGATGTTTCCAGAATAAGATTAGTGCACTTTTTTTATAGAAAAAGAGCAATCCCAGCCTCTGCATAGATTGATGCATGCGGCTTTTATTTTATTGAAATTTAGAGATCCTTACAAAACGATTACAAATACGATTACATGACGGTCACACCTAGCTGCGACAATAATGAACCACAGGAAAAGGACAACAAGAGAAAACTCTGCATCAACATGCTATCCTAAGATCAGAACGCCAGCTGTACTGGGAATATAGATCTGATGCGACCGATTCCAGGCGGCTGCACCCAGAAACCATTGCGTCGCGCTTCTCCGTTGATTGTAGGTAGGACCACGTACGGATCTAGTGAGTAGCCATCGGGATAACCTGCATAAACGAAGTTTTCTTTGCTCTGTCAAATATATAGTCATTACGTATATTCCATATGGCCCAAAGCAAAGCACAAACTCCGACTCAAAGCTGAACCTTCTCAGTCTTAGAAACCCATTTAACCAATTGCCAAATAAATTTGCTATGTCGCTTGGGGGATTAAGATTAAAAGACATATGAACAATGCGCCAGGTCATCTTTGCAAGCGGACAAGATATGAATAAATGCTGAATTGTTTCATCTTGATCACAAAAGCAACATTTTTTACATCCATTCCAATTATGTTTTGCTAGATTATCCTTGGTGAGAATAACTTTGCGATATAAGAACCACATAAAAATCTTAATTTTTAGAGGTACTTTCATTTTCCATAGATATTTGCGAAAAAACCTTATATGATCACTCATGAAATCAAGATACAAGGATTTAACAGTGAACACACCATTGTTAGTTAAACCCCACCGAAAACCATCTTGTTCGTTCGTGAGATTAACGCACATTAGTCTATTAACCAAGTGCAGCCACCTTGTCCACTTATTACCAGTCAGCGCTCTACGAAAACCTATATTTGGGGGGGGGGGGGGGGGCGCTTGGGATAAAACATCGGCCACTGAAACTTGTTTTCGGTGGACAATATTATATAGGGATGGATATTGGCTAGCTAGTGGCTTGTCACCTAACCATGTATCCTCCCAAAACCGAGTTCTCTCACCATTCCCCACGGTAAAAGAGCCACGGTCAAAAAATTCATCTTTAACTTTCATTAGGCCCTTCCAAAAAGGTGAGTCATTCGGTTTACTTTTGACTTGGGATAATGATTTGGAATGTAAGTACTTGTTACGAATTAATTCCTGCCATACCCCACCCTCGTCATTAAGGATTTTAAACATCCATTTACTTAATAAGCATTTGTTCTTAAGCTCTAATACTTCAATTCCAAGACCCTCTTGGTCTTTCGGTCTACACATAATATTCCATTTTGTTAATCTATATTTTCGTTTATGTCCATCACTTTGCCAAAAGAAACGAGATCTAAAATAATCCAATCTTTTTCGTACCCCTATGGGTACCTCGAAGAAGGATAGCATGAACATGGGGAGGCTAGTCAAAACCGAATTTATCAAGATTAGTTGATCACCATATGAAAGTAATTTTCCTGCCTAGCTTGCTAGTTTCTTCTCAAAACGATCCTCTATCATCTTCCATTCGCTATTTTTCAGCTTACGGTAGTGAATTGGGATACCCAAGTAATTGAACGGGTAGGACCCAGACTCACAACCGAAAAGTATTATGTACTGATGTTCGACTTCTTTAGCTTTACCAAAACAAAAGATCTCACTTTTGTGAAAATTAATTTTCAAGCCGGATAATTGTTCAAAGATACTCAGGATAAGTTTCATATTAAGTGCCTTTTCGATGTCATGGGTCATAAAAAGTATGGTATCATTAGCGTATTGTAGGATCGAAATCCCCCCATCAACTAGGTGTGGTATGAGTCCATCAACCTAACCATCTTCCTTGGCTCTAGCAATCATTATAGCAAGCATGTCGGCCACAATATTAAATAAAATTGGTGATAAAGGATCCCCCTGTCTTAGGCCTTTTTGTGTTTGGAAATAGTGACCTAAATCATCATTTACCTTAATACCCACACTCCCTCGGCTCACAAAATTTTCTATCCACTTACACCATTTGGGATCAAAGCCTTTCATTCTTAACACTTGTTGTAAGAAAGGCCATTGTACTCTATCATACGCCTTTTCAAAGTCGATCTTAAGTAAAACCCCATCCATTTTTTTCCGATGAAGTTCATGAATGGTCTCGTGGAGGGTCAGAACTCCCTCCAGGATATGTCTCCCAGGCATAAACGCTGTTTGAGTAGGTCTAATCACTTTATGGGCCACCTCGGTAATTCTATTGGTTCCCACCTTGGTGAAAATCTTAAAGCTAACATTGAGAAGACATATGGGGCGATATTGCTGAATTTGAACGGCATTTTCTTTTTTGGGTAGGAGGATAATATTGCCATAATTTAAAATAAGATTAGTGCACTATACTGCCCATTATTCCAAATTAAAATTAAGATGTCGGTGTAAGTGTAAGGGATATAATACTTGAAAAGATAGGCTAAGATCTATAGCCGGTTTATTATATGGTAGAACTTGAGTATTTAAGGATAAAAAGCGATCAATCTATCATACGCGAATATACCTGAAACCTAAAACACAACATGCATGCAAATATGCATATACAAACTCGGTCAGCAAGAAATTGCAGATGACATGATAATCGAAGGACTTTCTGGGACACACATATAAATACAAAAAACTTAGTAAATGGATTTATCAATTTATTCATCCCAATTTACCGTATGCATGAAAGTCACCTCATCTCATATATCTTGGTTCGCATCCTTTGTCATAACAAAATTAAATGATTTACCTTGAGAAATCATATAATTTACACGAACGATTAAGAAGGAAAGCAAACCAATAGGATATGTCGCTAATGCATAAAGCTGGTACATCACCGACCTTTCTTAGTGCTACTAAACATTGCAAAACTACAATACGGGTGAGTAGACATTGTTGATGGCTGGAGCTGGAAAAAATACGAGATTTATGGTAGAGTCCACAATATATATTAAGTTACTCGGATTTTACATTTTCACATTTCGAAAGATTTATCACGTGAATGAAAGTATGGGACGGGTAGGGTAGCTCTACACACTAGGTATCATGCTTTTAAAATATATTTTGATATCTAATTCCCCATAAAAAAAACCTCAAATGGGGTATGAACTAAAAAAACACTTTAGATACCAGGGTACAATATCGAGGCTAGCCGCGCAATTGCGCGGGTCACCCAGCTAGTTATACCGAATAGAAAAGTGAGAAAATGATTGAATAAAATATATGTATGAAAGTTATTAAAGTGAGAAAAATGGTTGAATAAAATATATGTATGAAAGTTGAGCTCTTTTACGGTGCTTGGAGAACTACCACCAGTAGTTTCAGGTAGCTCCCACCCAAAATTAGTTGAGCCGTTTGATTTCAGTCTATCCCTCCTAAATTATTCTAGCCGTCCAATCATCAAGTAAAAAATCAGGTCTAATGACTTGGGGTATGATAGTCATTTGTCCACGAACAGTTTCGTGTCCTGCTCTTCCTCGACTCGCGGCGCCGTCGCTAGACCACTGGAGACCCCGCTCCTCTCCTCCCTCCTCTGAGCACCGCATCCTCTCCTCGCAGTCCTACAGCTCTGAGAGGCCGTCGCGGCGGCCACCGAGCCTCCAGTCCACGCTCGTGGTCCTGGAGATCGTGCGTTGGGCGGAAAAATCCGTCCCCATCTTGGGCGAGTGATCCGCCCCATCGCCGGCCAGAGGATCGTGCGCTGGGCCGCACGACGAGGCCCCCTTCTCGGAACGCATGAAGCGCCCCGACGCCAAGGTCACCGGCTCGTGAGGACAGCATCTCCACCCGCCCTAGCCAGGATCCCGGCCGCCTCGCCGGATCGAAGCTGCCGGCAGCCGCTATCCCAGCCTCACCCGTGGGATCGTCACATCGAGGTCCAGCCCGCGCGCTACCGGGGAGCTTCGTCGCTGGACGCGGAGAACCAATAGTTCGGGGGATCTTGGTTCCGGCATCGCCACCGTTGGATCCCAAGAGTTGGGGTTCTGATCCTCAAGTTCTCTGTTTTCCAAGGTTAGGCCTTCTTGCTAGTAGCTTGTGGAATGATTGCAAGTATTTTGTTGTTGGAGTTCTTGCTACGCTAGTGCACTGCTGCTATGGTCTATGAGAGTTCAGACTTTGTTCATCTAGATGATATCTTGTGTTGCTGCTTTGAGTTGAGCACATTTAAGTTGCTTCATCTTCATACTGAACAATGCCCAAATGGTACTGCAGTAGGCATGGACGACACTCGATCTCAAACATGTTTGATACTTGACAGCTCGATCATTTTGGTTAGTATAGATAGATTGGCTCCTCACGGTGCTCCTGCCTCGCAGACGACATCAAAAGTTGCTTGGGGACCGATTTCGGCGAACGGCGAGCTCCTCACGGTGCTCCTGCCTCGCAGACGACTCCCGATCCTCCGCTCTCGCCATCACTGTGGCCGTGAGCAGCTGCACCCTGTCGACGCTCGGCGGGCGCCGGCGGCAGGGAGGCGGCATGTCGCGCGTCCATGGCGCCCACAACCAGCTGCTGCCGCGGTGCCGGCAATCTACTGACCGCCGTGGCGATTTGGGGGAGAGACTGAGATGGGAAGGGGATAAATCTGACGGTGGGGCGACTGACACGAATTTATCTAAATACCCTTTTAATTTTGATTAAAAATAAAAGAATTTTGGTAGTTTCAGGTAGTTTCGGGTTCTTTTAATCTGGTAGTTTCTGGTAGCTCTAATTTTATCACCGTTCGATTAGAGCGGATGGACGGTTCTTAAAATTACCAAGTACCCTAAAACTTGTAATGAAAGTTATTTTTTGAAAAAAGTTAACCATAGTGAGCTATAAAAAATTGGGTACACAGATGTATTTAGAAAAAAAAAAGTCAATAGAATAATGCGGCTAGAGGAAAATAACATCTAAACACTAAAACGATCCAAAGTCAAAATGCGACTTAAATAAAACACAGTTCTACTTTTCAAGACAAGACGACACATCGAAGAAAAAACAAGGAAGAATATAGAAAAAATAGGAATAATCACAAAAATTTGTTAGATGCAAGTGAAATTAAAAAATGAAAATAAAAGAAAATGCACAAGATGTTAGCCACAAATTTAAATGAACTTGACAAACGATAGGACCAATAAAGAGTTTACTCTGAATTTACAACTGAGGAAAAATATTTAAGGTTTCTCTAAACTCTAACCATACAAATGCATGGATAAAAAAAATATTTACAAAATATCAAGCATATATACAAATATCGATAATTTTTGTCAAAATTTTAAACGTCTACCGTCCGTAGAATGTCTAGCCGCGCAGATGCACCTCTGGAGCTAGGTCTGGCGGAACGCAAGGGCGGGACGTAGGCGAGTGCACGGGAGATGCCGTGTCCCTTTGGTAACACGCGCCATTTATTCCCTTCACCGCTCACTCTCTCTCTTAATTTCCCCTCACCGCTCTCTCCTCTCCTCTTCTCTCTCCGTCAGCGGCTCCTTTTCCGGCGGCACATCTAGAGCACCGCCGCACGCATCTTCGATAGGAGACGCATGCACCTCGGCAGCATCCGTCGGAGGAGCTTTATCGGCACCTCGGCAGCACCGCATCATCTCTTCTTCCTCAAGGACTTCGACAATGGCGTTAAGATCATCCGTAGCCCTCTCATGCCTCGTAAGCGTCATAGATGTGTAGATCCATTAGTGTTTCTCAGCTTTTAATGACATGCACGGTAGATCTAGGGTTTGATCTACATGAAAGCTTTGATCTATTAGGTTCTGGAGTAGGGTTTTTTCGTATGGGTTTCGTTCTTGTCAAATCATCGTTTGGTAGTACAATGTTCATCTGATTAGGTAAAAACAGAACAAATATCGTATAAGATCTGTCGATTTGGTGTTTTATCTGTCGATTTTGTGTTCGATCTGCCGATTTGGTGTTCGATCTGTCGGTTTGTACCTCTGGCCAGTGATGAACACTTCTCGTAGGCCTTGGGCAACTATACCGAATTTGTACACGGCTCTTCCGGTGCTCTCCCATCGGTATAGTTGCTCCAGGTCTACCATGTGCTTAATCTGAGGCAAGTTCTTGCTTAATTGGGCTCCACTGATTCAAAGGGTGTCTCTTAGTACTCCCTCCATCCCAAAATACAAGGCGCCCTTTAATTTCGCTGGTCAACGACGTTCAACTTTATACATTTTAGATCCACATAATTTATTATTTATTAACGGTCAAAGTTGAGCACCTAAGAACAACACAAAATAGTGTGCCTTATATTTTGGGATGGAGAGAGCATCATCTATTGTGCACTTAGGACATTCTCTGTGCATGGTTGCTAGTACTAAGAGATCATCCATTGAATCTTATCTGCTTTGTTTGCTTTTTTGGGCCAATGATGAATCTGTGGCTACCAAACGCGCCCTTTGTGGAAGGGGTGATAGTACCGAACCTTGTGCAACGTCCAACGTACTGATTATGCTTTGTTCTTGGTTCCGTAATATCATCTTTTCCATGTGTCAAATGCAAGTCCGAGGCCTAAATTTTCATGCCCTTTTGTTTTCTCTGATTTTCATGAACTCTGATTGCTAGCCAATGATTAAACTAGGCCATGCTACTGATGCATGTAAAATGCATACATGAACTTTGCATTATTTTACTTATATTCCAGTCATATTTGCATCATATAAGGGTTATATCACTGTTTTATAATGAATTTGGGAATATTTGATATGTTTCCTATTTTTATGGAATTAACCCTGCACAGGCAGAAAACCCTATTTCTATATTTTAATGTTTCAGGGACCCAAACGACGTCCAAATGACCTGCAAATTTACGAGCGTCAATTTTTGGAAGAAGAAGACTTGGGAGCGAAGGAAGCAAACAAGCGGAGACCCGAGGGCCAAGATAGGTGGGCCCACGCGGCCAGGTACATGGGCCGCGTGGGACCCCTCCTTTTGGGCCTCGGAGCTCCGTTGCCGTCGATCTTTCCTCCACCGACTCGGTTTTGACCTAAAACGCCTATAAAAATAGCCCCCGACGTTCTCTGGAAGGAGCGCCGCAGAAACAAAGAAACATCGAAACAGAGACCTGGAGTTGCAGATTGGAGGGGGAAAACTCCGGCGGGGCGCTGCCGGCGTGGTCTCCATCTTCTCCAACGACTTCTCCACCGTCTCCATGATGAAGAGGGAGTAGTCCACCCTGGACTATGGGTTTGTGGAAGTAACTTATGTATCTCTCCTCTCTTGAGCTTCACTAATTAGTACCGTATGAGCTGCTGAACATGATTACGGTCATCTATGTAATACCTTTGTGGTGGATCTTTTTATGAGTTAATATATGTTTGAGATTGCAATGGTTTTGTTTCAGTTATGAAAGTAGATGCATATTATGTACCCCGTTCTTATTTACTTGTCATGATCAAGCATGTTTATGAGAGCGTGTGAGGGGGAACGTGTGCATTAGTTGGAGTAACGGGGGGTGGCTAGTGCAGTGAACGTGAGAGAAAGTTCTGCGATCCACTTGGGTATCTCTACCTTACTTTGTTGCCTCACTAGGGATAAAAAGAAATACCATGCTACCGGAGATGTGGGTGTGACCATTGCCACTACTCCATGACTAGATCTAGCATGTTCTTATTTTAACTTCATGTCATGATACTTATTGCTATACTCTGAGTTATCTTAATTACTGAGGTGTTATGATTTAGTTCGCATCTTGGTGGAGTATAAGAGAGACTAATAACCAAAAGGTCTCTATGTTAGGACGTGATGCCCATATAATTATAACTTGTCATTAAACTGTTGTGTTGCAATCTCATATGTCAACTCTAGTGTTCCATTGTCTACCACTTTATTAAAGAGAGAGTGCATTTGTGAAACCATGAACCCCGGTCCATTTTTAATCATAAGAAACACCTTTCCAACCACTTTTACCACTTTACCATTTTCTGCCATTTAAAAATCCGAAAATACAAAAACACTTTTACATCTTGCATTCATCATATAAAACCCAAAAATATCATTTATCATTGCTACCACCATCCTTGCATATTTATTTACCACCATTGCATATTTATTTCTTGTTTGCATTGCATATTATCTTGATATCATTCTCACACCTTGTGCTTGACAACCACTAGGTGAGGTTGAGGACCAAAACATTTACTTTGTTTTGTAGGTAACCAAAAGAAGGATAGGAAAGATAAATCTTCACTACTGATTCCCCGAGAGTTCGATATTAAACCCTCGAGTCACCCCTCGTGGGGAAAACACGTCTTCCACTTACTACACACTCTGCACTTGGAGTCTCAACCTAACCCATTACTTTTCACGCAGGTAACTACGTGAAGGTATCAAGACTGTTTTCTGGCGCCGTTGCCGGGGAATCATTGCTGAAAGGTTTATCCAAGGGTCCCCTGCACTAGCTCTGTTTTCTGGCGCCGGGTTTATCCAAGGATATCTCACCAAGTCAACTTCATCACCAACTTGTGCTAACACCTAAGCTTGGGGAGGTTGCACCTACGTGAGCATCATCTTATCCATCTTTACCTTCAAAGCAATTTATCTTGTTTTGTCATTGTCTTGCATTTTTAAGTTCGGTTTGCATATTTATTTTCAGTTTTGCATTTTGTGTTGCATTTGTTATTTCGGTTTGCATCATTTAGTGTCATTTTATTTTCAGTTTTGCATAAAAAATTAAAAAACACATAAAAACTTGCTAAAATGGGAGAAAGAACTAAGTTGTGTGATTACACAAACACTCCAAATGATCAATTTATTGCTAGGCCCATTGCCACACCTGAGATAAAAGCTGATAGTTATGAAGTAAGTCCTAGTTTGTTGAACTTGATAACTAGGGAACAATTTGGCGGTAGTGCTATGGAGGATGCCTCTATGCATCTTCATGATTTTGTTGAAATATGTGACATGCAGAAATTTAAAAATGTGGAAAGTGATATTCTAAAACTGAAGTTATTTCCTTTCTCACTTAGAGGAAAAGCTAAAGAGTGGCTGCATTCATTACCTATTGATAGCATTAAAACTTGGGATGATTTAAAAGAAGCTTTCATTAAGAAATACTATCCTCCTGTTAAAATTTTGCAAAATAGAAACAACATTCTTTCTTTTAGGCAAAATGAAAATGAACATGTTGCTATGGCTTGGGATAGGATTAAACTTATGCTTAGAACTTGTCCATCACATGGGGTCAACGAATGGACCATATTACACTCTTTTTACAATGGTCTAAATTACATGTCTAGAAATATTCTTGATTCTGCTGCTGGAGGTGCGTTTATGGGAAAAACTATAGTAGAAGCTAAGAACATATTGGAAGCATTTTGCAAAACTATAGTCAATGGCATACTGATAGAGCACCTAATCCTTCTAAGAAAGTGAACTCCATAGAAGAAACAAATGATTTGTCATCTAAAATGGATACTATTCTTGCTTTCATTAATAAACAAAATATTGAAAATGTGCCTTTGCAAGAATTAGTTGGTAATAATCCTGAAAATATTGATGTAACTTCATTAGGAACTATGGTAATAATGGGTATGGTAACAACAATTATAACCTATAATAAACCCCCATATGTTCCCAACAACCGTCCTTCTATTCCATATCCTAATGCTAGTGATAATAATTGGAAGCCTATGCCACCACGTAATGATAATTTTGAGGCTAATAAAATTCTTATGGAACAAGTTGCTAGTCATAATACCATGATACAAGAGTTGAATAAGTCTGTTGCTTCTATTAGTTCTGATATTAAAGGCTTACAACTCCAAACTGCAGGACTAGACAAAGCCTTGTCAAAACTAGCTGATAACCAAGCCACTTTATTGAGTATGTCTGCAGGGAAACCACAAGCACCACCTATGGTTGGAATGAATTCTATTAATATTGCTGAAAATGTTCCTCTTACTTTGGAGGAAACTCTTAATGAATTATTGAACTATCCTGAATATTTGTTGCCATTTATGTCTCAACTTGTTGGTTTAAAAGAAGAAGTTAACGAAACTGAATATGATGAATCTCTTCTGTTAATTGAGTTAGAGAAAAAAGTTGAGGAAGTTAAAATGCTTAGTGAAGTCAAGGAACCATTGCTTGACTTAGAGAATTGTAGCTTGCATGAATTAATATCTATCTTACAAAAATTTGCAAGTGATCCTTCCATCAACTCTAACCAAGCTGGTTTTGGTTCTTATATTGCTAATCATGTCTTGAAAGAAAAGATTGCTAGGTACAACCAAGAGGCTATGATACCACCTAAGCTTGGGGATATATGGATTCCCAAAGTCCTAGTAACCATTGGAAAAGAGACACACCATGCTATACTTGATCTAGGATCTAGTGTCTCTGTTTTATCTAAAGAACTATATGATATACTTGAATTGAAAAATCTTGAAAAATGCTCTATTGAACTTGCACTTGCTGATGATTCCATTAAACATGCTTTAGGAAAAGTAAGTGATGTTATGGTAGAGTTACATATGACATTTGTGCCTGTTGATTTTCTAATCATGGATATGGGGAATAAAACCTCTAGTCCAATTATTCTTGGAAGACCTTTTCTTCGTACTACAGGTGCTATCATTGATTCAAAAGAAGGGAATGTGAAGTTTCAGTTTCCACACAAGAAGTGCATGGAACACTTCCCAAGGAAGAGGGACCCAAAGTTCAAGCTCCCTCATGAGCTTCGTCTATAAACATCAAGTAAGAAGCCTAGCTATATGGCTATAAAGAAAGCGCTTTACGGGAGGCAACCCGGTTGTTTTTATTTGTGATTTTCTTTGTGTCCTCTTGCTGTAACAAGAGACTTTGTTTAGTTTAGTTTCTGGAATTTTTAATAAAGTGCCAAGTTTTACTCATTTTGGTTTGAAAAGTTGCTTATAGCGTTCGGAGATTTTATTCCTGCACGAATCTGTGCACGGTATGATTTTTAATTCTTATTCTGTAACTCCGAATGAGCTCATATTTGAACTGTAGTTGCAACTTTTCATCCTCTGTATGCATGAATTTTTTCGGAATTTTTCGACAAAGTTAGTAGGGTAAAAAATACGTTTTGCTGCTGCTGTTTTTCTGGACAGATTCTGTCCCATTTTGTTTGATGCATGCTTTGAACTTTTAACTTGAATCTTTTTGATCCAATTGAGTTTATGAGTAGGCATACAACATTATACACTTTCTGGACATTCATATGAATTTTTGTTCAAGGATTATATGCAGCAAGAAATCTATTTGTTTATCACTACTAATGCACCCCACAGAAAAGAAATGGGAGAAACGGTGTTTTGAAGTTTTTTCACAGGGATTAGAGGAGATGCACCAAGAGCTATCCAAGGATGGTGAAGACCATAAGCTTGGGGATGTGAAGACAACCCCACTGGACCTACACACTCTCGGTTTGCACACGTCTAACTTCTGTTTTTCGATCGAAACACTTTATCGCATAAACTTGGAGCGTCTTTTTGTTTGTTTTGGTTTGATTTTTATTTTGTGAGACCACCACACTATCATTTATATATGAGAGAGCTACTGGAAATTTGGGTTGATTATGTTGGATGCTATTATAAGATTGGGAAAAGGGATGTTGGAGTTGATTTTAAAAGATACATATAGTTGCATGATTCATGAGCTTGTTAATGAGTAATAATTTGCAAGTATTTTATCAAGAGCTATCTTTTATTCATGTTTTGATGCTGAATGTTATTTTACTTGTTTAACATGGATTAGTTAGTTCTATGGACACTCATGCATGCATTTAGATGGTCAACTTTCTCCTCTTGCTAGCCCAAAAATTCCAACAAGTAAAAACTTGTTTCCAACACCTTCAACCAAAGTTTTTCCAGTGAGTCCACCATATCTACCTATTAGCTTTATGCTATTCCGAGTATGTTTATCATGATATTTGTGTTATCTATACCTCTGAATGAAAATGCTTATGTTGTTGATTGTTATGGGAAAAGTTGGTTATAGAGCTCTCTCGAACTTGATGCACACTTTACTTTCATTGCATATAAAACATGACCCATTGTGATTAAAATTATGATGTTGTGGGCTTGACAAATGTCTTTGGTTGAGAGTTAGCTCATATGTGCTGTCACATGGCAAGCTTTCAACATGCACTTCATTTCATTTAGTTGATATCATGTACTTTTGTTTATGGATGCTTACCATGGGTGAAATAAATGTGGAAATGAAGTAGTTTAAATGAGTTTGTATAAATGGTTAGAGAGACGCCTGGGCCGCTAATCTAAGCCATGCATCATTCATGGTGGAAATTTACTTACATGCTATGGTGAACCTTCTGTGATACACCTTACAATAAAAAGCTATCTAATGGTAAATAAAAAGGGTGTTGAGATTGTTCATTGTGTTTGTTTGTCTTGTCATTTTGATATGGGCTTGTTCCATATCCTGGGACAAGAGGTACCCCAGTTGACGCTCTTAATGATACTATTATTACTTACAATGATATTTAACTTGAACTTGCTTTGTTTCCCAAGTTGAGTAACACATGGAGTAGGTACTTGTATTCAAGGGGCATGAGACTTTCAACCTGTACTTTGTCAAGCACACTACTCATATTTGCTTTCACTTTAAACTTAATCATTCAAGATGCTATGATAGGGGAATGAGAGCTTGACACCAAGGATTACCACATTACAATCATTAACTTAAGTAGAGAAGTTCAGAAGTTAGATGAAACTTATTCATGCTTTACCTCTACTCATATATATCTTTCCAAAGTGTCCACCTTTTATATTCAGATTTTCATCAATACTCTATGACCATTATGGATGTTCTTTCTTTCATTATGCATACATGTGGTCCATAGTACTTTCTTATGTTACACTTTGTGAATTATCATTGAACATCCTTGCATTGAATACTTGATATCACTTCATAAACTATCTTGCATATTGCTACTCCTTTTAAGAATGAATCATTTGACTCTATGTAGCAATAGTAATCATCTTTGATATCCATTGAGTATTAAAATGCAAAGTCCATGTTAGTTTTATCACCTTCATACTCGAGGACGAGTATAGGTTAAGCTTGGGGATGTTGATGCATGTAAAATGCATACATGAACTTTGCATTATTTTACTTATATTCCAGTCATATTTGCATCATATAAGGGTTATATCACTGTTTTATAATGATTTTGGGAATATTTGATATGTTTCCTATTTTTTATGGAATTAACCCTGCAGGCAGAAAACCTATTTCTATTTTAATATTTCAGGGACCCAAACGACGTCCAAATGACCTGCAAATTTACGAGCGTCAATTTTTGGAAGGAAGAAGACTTGGGAGCGAAGGAAGCAAACAAGCAGAGACCCGAGGGCCAAGATAGGTGGGCCCACGCAGCCAGGTACATGGGCAAACAAGCGGAGTTGTTCTAGTGTGGCGCCCCGACCCGACTGTTATACAGTGATGCTGTGTGTCACCGGTTAAGCGATACAACCGGAGGTTACGGGTTTACCAATCCCCGGCCAAAACCTTTGGCAGGCGTTGCTCGGAATGGATCATCGGACGCAACTCCCCGATTGATGCCTTAACACAGGCACAAGCCTCAATGTATAATAGAGAGATCAAGACTTGTGGAACAATTGGCACATCACAGACTACGACACAAATCATATAGTTCAACTCTTATAATAGAAAATAGCAATGACACCCAGAGGTCATAGACCCAACATTACATCAAGCGGAAGCAAATTAGGTTGTTCTAAACAAAAAGATCCAGCATATGGCCTAAGAGGCCTACAGATAAACATCACAGCGCCAGCTGTTCCGGGATGTCCCAAGCTGCCACCTGGGAACCCAGACTACTCATCGACGTCCAAAGAACCCACCTTCGAGGTCGGTAAAGTCCTCTCTCTGAAAATAAGCAAACGACGTTGAGTTCGACGAACTCGCAAGATTAGGAGCTAATTTATGCTCGATGATTGGCTTTCAAGGTTTTATGGCTGTTTTGCATAAAGCTGATTTTATTTATAAAAACATAACTCAATGGCATCGATAATCGAATATTTTCAAAAGAGGTAAGGAGTAACTTTTTCTTTCATCACCTTACTCATCATCAACCATCAACATCAACCACTGTACCTGTTCATCAAAGGCACCTCCCCGAATCACCCTCGGAAGCTCACCTTGCATTTGTGAGTGGTACCTCTAGTACCCAGTTTTTAATCATTCCGCTAAAGTTATTCTATGATTACCTCACTTCCCAAGTCGTTCCATAACCGCGGACACGGCTTTTCGAAAAGATTTAACCCTGCAGGGGTGTACAAATGTTTGCCACGCGTACCGCCGGCCCATTACCTGCGCATTAGCTCTCTTCCTTGGAAAGCGGGGGTGGGAACGGTGTCGACTTCTCCTCGTTAAGGACTTTCTAGGATCATCAGTGGCGGTTAGGACTGCCAGGATCCAACACCGCCCCACGGCACATTTCTAACACCATCCTCATCTCAGTTCATCCCACCATCATCACGCACGCGCAAATGGAAGCCGAACTAGAGGACCCTGGCTAGCCCGCCCGAGTTATTTAGTCTATGAGGGTTCCTGCAAATGCATAGGCCTCACGCATGGTTGCACGCTCAGTCTTGGTTCAAGGTATAACTCGCTCCTAGGCGGCGAGAACGGACAAAACACCACAACCACAGTGGCTTCATCCCCACCTTTAAGCATTTTATTATTCGTCACCACAATTTCCTCCACCAACAACATTTATCATCACCTGTTTCCCACAAACCATCCATCGTATAGCTATGCAATTAACTAAGCATGGCTAAGCATCAACATAGCATAGTAAATATCCCGGCCAACAATACAATCCTATGGATAATAGGAGGGAAAACATGTATTGGCAGCGGAATCTTAATGCAACTATAGGATACTCTAATCCAATAAAATTGACATTTGGAACCGCATGCAATATTATAGTGGAGAAAATATTTGCGGAAATATAGGATTAGACATGCTCAGAGGGGGGATTACGCTTGCCTGATCAAGGTGCTGATAGTACGGATCGTAACGAGACGGGGGTGGCACTTCCTCCTTGATCTACCGATGCACAAACAACACGGAAGAACAATCAACACATGGCAATTGTGCTATGCATACAAGATGATGATATGAATTTTAAATGCACCCTAGAAGCTTTGAACACGACCAACAAGTTAAATGAGGTCCCCGTTATATTTATGGCATAATTTGGAAGAAACCCCATACTAAAACTTAAATGATTATCGTTACTACTATAGCACATTATTGTAATTGTGATCAATGATGCATGATGATGATGATTCTGGATCACTCATGTTTTTCTGAGCATTTTGATATAAGGAACACATTTTTCGGAGGTCCGGTAAAGTTTTAATTTTATAAGTTCCTCCTTTAAACTTATGATTTTAATATTACTAGAAGCACCATATTTCAATTGTGATCAAATATGCGTGATATTTATTTTAAAGTTTTAGTCTCAAAATTCTGTGCATTTTGGTGTATTACACGCATTTTTTCGGATACACCGATATAATTATTATTTTTATACATTTTCCTTTTGGGTATGATCTTTTGATGATTTAATAACAACAATATATATATACATCATTTAGGGATATTAGGGTGCATGGGAAATAGGAATTTCAAAATCTGTATGGAAATCCGGAATTTATCACGGAATTCCGGATTTTTCACGGGAGGAATTTATCCGGAATTTATTTCCGGTTCACATCCGGGTGAAGACCGGACTAAAACATCACGGTCCAGTAGCATTTTTGTTAAACCGGTATAGAACCCGGAAAAATCGGATCCTCACCGGAGACGTCAGCGCGACGGCGAGGACTACGGCCACGGTGATTTGTCGAGCAAGAGGAAGATGGGAAGGGTCGGCCAGGTGGTCGTGCACCCTCAACGTATGGGACGGTGGCGAGGTCGGAGGTGGCTTGGCGGCACCAGAATCGAGCGGCGGAGCCGCGTCGGTGGCGGGGAAGAACTCGGACGG